>JAKSZT010026446.1:12716101-13009879 GCA_026826555.1 Tolypeutes matacus | reverse complement strand
AGAGAGAGAGAGAGAGAGAGAGAGAGAGAGAGAGAGAGAGAGAGAGAGAAAGGAAGCTGCCATGTTGACCCTGCTGTGTGAGAGAGGACTGCAGGAAAAGAGAAAAGCCCCATTGGCTGAGAGAGGTCCTGGAGTCTGGAACCAGCCGAGCACAGAGGCATGGAAAGAAGCCCTGAGGAAGCTGGGCCTCCAGGCTGAGGAGACTTGCCCTGCCATATGCCTGATAGGTCACCGCTGAACTGAGGAAGAAAGCAGAGCAGTGGAGATGGAGAGAGGAGGCCTGGAAAGAGACAAGCCCTGTGCCTGGTCACCCACAGCTGTGTTCTGGGAGATGGAGAGCCTGAAGGGAAGAGGAGCGATCTCAGCAGAGATGGGTGGCCATCTTGCTTCACCATGGGGCAGGGCCCCAGGATGATCAGCAGCTGACTCTGGTGAGAAAGCATCTCTGCTGGTGCCATGATTTGGACATTTCACAGCCTCCGGACTGTAAGCTTTTACCTCAAATCAAATTTCCATTATAAATCCAACCAATTTTTGTTACTTTGCATCAGCAGCCCTTTGGCAAACTAAGATACCTTGTTCTTAGGAAATACACATGGAAGTATTAAGTGTGCGAGGAGCATGATGTATGCAACATACTCTAAAATGTTTAGAAGACAGACGGAAGGAAGAAAGGGAGGGGAGGGAGGGGGAAGGGGGAAGAGGGGAGGGGAAGGGAGGGAGGGAAAGAAAACAGTCAAAATGTTAAAAGTGAGTAAATCTGGGTGGCTGTGTAGACAGCATATTGGAGTTCAAAGTTTTGATTTTGTATTATTTTTGCAACTGTCCTGGAGGTTTGAAATTATTTGAAAATAAAAAGTTTTAAAATAGATGCTTTGTATTATATGTAAATAATACATGAAGAAAGCTGATTTTTAAAAAGAGAAATTGTGAAATTTTAAACTGTCAATTTAAAAAATGTGCCAACTAACTAAAACTTTTAGAAAAATACCACGTGAGTCACAGGCTCACGACTGTGGCCCAGAACTGCTGCTTTGCTCTGCAGGTCACTAAGCTCCTTCCTAAGTCTCTCGTGTCAACCTTACAATAAAGTGATTTCAATATTATTATCTCCATTTTACAGATGACAAAACTGAGGTTTTATGACATATTTTGCTCAATTTCACATAGCTGGTACATGGCAAAGCTGGTACTTCAACCAAAATCCTGACCCATTTCCTTTATCCATTTCACTCTATTATATATTTATTTGCAGGCTTTTCTAGAAAACATATTAATAAATCTAAGCCCGCTCATTCTTAATGCTCTGAAGAAATTAGTGAGCGTGTGACTTCAAGCTACATTTGATTTCTTTCTTTCCTTTTGTTCAAGAAGAGTAGTCAAAAATTATACTTGGAATCAACATACTTCCCTTGAGTCCTTATTTACCAAATTTTTTATGGTTCCTTGTATTAAATCTCTCTCTAATACAAGTTTATGTCCTTGGGAATTTCTTAGTGATTTCCCTCATATTGTACTTACAGTATTACTTTTTCCTTTATGTCATATTCTGTTAATAAGCATAACATGCAGAACAGGTTCTAAGCTACACATCTAACTAAAGAATAAAGAAACATAAAATATTATGTAATTAATTAATATTTTGTCTTCAGAAAAAGCACTTCTTCTCCATACTACACCAATGAAGGTGGGTCACTGGAAAAAGAATTACTTATCAAATGGCAAAATAATGCAAAATAATATTCATTAATAAGACAAATATAAAAAATTATCTGTAAATTGTGATACTCATAAATATGCATGCACATATGTGCTGCAGAGTTACCATACTCAACAAATTTGGAACTTGATAAAAATTATACTGAAGTTCTGAATATATCCCTAAGTAAGAATTAATCCACCTTAAAGATTCTCCACCTACAAAATCCAAATGCAATAACAAAAGTTCCAGTTCTGTTACAACATACAGTGTACAATATATAATATAATATACAGTGGGCAATAAATTAATAACACGCTAAGTGCCATGAAAGCAAAAGGTACGGCTATTGGGCAGCGAGGGGGCGGGGGTTGGCACAGGTCACTACTTTAGATGGAGTGGTTGGAGGGTCTCCCAGAAAGGGTGACATCTAATCTGAGATGGTGACAAGCAGGTGCCACTCGTGAAAACCTGGTGGGCTCTAATAAGCCATGTCTGTTGGACTTTTTAAAAATATTAGCCTGAGACGACTAAAAGGAAAAATAAAACAGGCCTTTGCTGCATAGAATTCATGAAGCACTAGGGTAGAGGATGTACTTCGGAAAGCAGGGAGGCGATGCCATGTGAACTCTCCAAGATACACACAGGCATGGAGAGAAAAGAAGATGGTAAATATTTGGATACACTAAACAATCACTGACGGTATAAACATTAGTGATGTCTTGTGGGGATTTTTTTTTTTTTAAGTGATTTAATGAACAGCACATCTGCAAAAATACATCACATTGGTACATGTTGATACATTAATTTTGCATGTTTTAATTTCCAAAGTAATTATAAAAAGAATAGATAAAAAGAGTACTTGCCAGAGATACCCCCCCAAAAAAGCGTAATAAAAAGTAATCAATCAAAAAGAAGGTAAGAGCTTAATAAACAAATAAATAATTGTGCAAGAATAGCTAGAAATAGCAGCTATGTACAGCAGGGAAAATAGAGAGATTGAGAGGTGAGGAATTTTCTTATTTGTCTGTTTTTTTGTTTATTATTATTGAAATAATCAAAGTGCTCTAATAAGGATTGAAGTGTCGAACTCACAACCATGTGATTATACCAAATACCACTGATTGAGCTCTTTGGATGAACTGTATGCTTTATTAATATGCATCAACAGCACAAAATAAAAAAGGAAGGTAAGAAAGTTATAAAGGTGTTGGGCCAAGGGGCTGGCACCCCAGGGATTCCCCTGTAAAGCCAGGTTTGTTAAGGAGTCGTTCGGGCCGAGAGCAGCCGAAAAGCCCCTAGCCCAGCTGCTCGCCATCCCATGAGGGGCACGCTTGGAGAAGGCCCGGTGCTGCGCTCTTCTTCATGCTTCTTTGGGGGAACGTGGAAGCCCGCAGGGGCGCCTAGTGGGCTCTCTAAGGGCGGGGGCTTGCTGGTCCAGCGCACGGACTGGTGCGAAAGGAGGGGCTTCCAAATGCCAGCCGCCCCAGTGCCAGCGCTCTGCATCCACCCACCCAGCTGCCTAAGCAGCGAGACTGACGGTGGAATCAGTGCCACAACTTTAGGAGGAGAGCACAGGAAACAGAAGCCCAGACCAGGCGGGAGTGTCATATGGGAGAGCAGAGTGTCGGAAACCCAATTTTATTAATACATTAAGTGTAAAAGAACTAAAATCCTTTGGTCAAAAGATGAAATTGTCAGACTTCATTAAAAAAAAAAAAATCTGGAGAGGAAGTGGCTCAAGCGTTGGGCACTTGCCTTCCAGATGGGAGGTCCCGGTTGGGTTCCGGGTGCCTCCTAAAGACGACCAGCAGACAACAAGCAGACAGAGGAGGGAGCCGTGGGGGGGCGGGGCGGGGGGTGGGAGGTGGGGATAAAAATAATAAATTTAAAAAGAGAGAAAAAAAATCCATACAAAGTGTATGTACACAGAAAGAACGACAAAGGATGCTTTGTGTAAATAGCAACAAAAGAAAGCTGGTATGTCTATTATGATCAGACAAAACAGACTTTGAGGTCAAAGCATTACTAGAGATAGAGTTTCTTCATAATGATAAAAGGTTAAATTCATCAGGAATGTATACGTTCAAAATGTATGTGCTTCCAATAACATGGCTTTAAAATACATAAATCAAAAATAGACAAAGTTTCAGGAAAAAGAGATGAATATACAATTATAGTGGGAGATTTTAATATGCTTCTTTCAGTAATTGAGGGAACACACCCAAAATCAGTAACCTATACAAGATTTTAACAACATGATTTTTTAAAATGTCCTAGTGGACATGCATAGAACACTGTACCCACCACTGCAGAATGCATATGCTTTTCAAGCACACATATGGAACATTTATAAAAATTGACCCAAAGCTGGGGTGTAAGGCAAGGCTCCACACATTTTAGTATTCAAATCATACAAAGTGTGTTTTCTAAGGACAATACAATCATTTTGGAAATAACAGTATAATGGTAACCAGAAATTTCCCATATTTTGGGAAATCAAGAAATGTAATTCTAAGAAGAAATCATAATGCAAGCAAAATTTATTTTGAACTGAAAGATGAAAATAGGACATTTCAAAGCATGATACATCACGAAAGAAGTCGTTAGAGAAGAATGTATAGCCTTAAGTACATAATGAATGGGCTAAAGATTGATCTCAAAAAGTTAGAAAAAGAGCAACAAAATAAAGTCAAACAAAGCAGAAGAAAGAAAGTAATAAAGAAAGCATCAATTCATGAAATAGAAAAGAATTAACTTTATTTATTTTTTAAATCTTTTTGCCTGGAAAAGTCATTTCCTAGCTGGGGTTGTTTGAGGACTGGATAAAAATGTGGTCCCCAGGACACCCAGGCACATCATTACCCATCCCCTCTGGGCTTCCTATTTAACCCTTTCACTTGCACTATGCCCGTCTCAATCACAGGGCAAGCTTAACTGACAATTTTAGGCTTGTTTTCACATGTATTAGTCATATTTTAAGTAGCCAGCGAATTGGAGAAAGCCAACACGTTAATCATGAAGAAAACTGATAAAGATGTAAGTTGATCTAAAAAGGTGTTTTGGCTTTAAGTATGTTGTGTTGTTTAAGTCTGAAATGAAGGATGGGCCTCTATTTCATGGCAAATAATGCTTTCTTTTCAAGTTGGGACATTAATTATGTAATTGGTGAATAAATTTAAGAAAATACTCTGGAGTCAAGATTAAAGAAAGCCTTCTGATATATGTAGAAATAAAGAAAGATAAATGAGGGAAAGAAGGATCTCATTTCCCAGTTTCAAATGTGACTTTTTGGGGTAGGTTGAGGCCACAACACTCTCAGTAATCAGTGGGCCAGGAGGAGGGAGTCCAAAGCATGTCTTTACAATTTTGAAAGAAATTCTGAAATTTGCAGTGGAATAAGGTACTTATGGGAAGCAGACTTTTCTCCTGTTCTGATTCCCACAGCGGAAGGATATTCACTTAAGAATAATTGGCAATAGAATAATCAGTATTTGGTTTGTAATGATATTTCTTACAGTGATTTGGTTTGATAAATAGCTTGTATCCTAACAATGACCTCTTCCTCTTTCTGAAGTTGTGATATCCTGATTTGCATGCATGTTGATTGTATTTGGGGCAGTACTCAGACACACCAGATTCTAACACTGAGTGGGTGGGTTGACAAATGAGGACACTGTTACCATTTTAATCCCCATATGGGCCAATTAGTTTCACATAGAGAAGAACTCTGTTCCAGAGCCACAGATTGCACCATTAACCCCACTCAGCCGCCTCCAAATTGTGTGTCATTGATCACAAGAGGCTCAGGTATGAGTGTCAATAGCTCAGAGCAATCCCATCCTCGCCTCTGAGGGAGAAGCCCGTGCAGTACCTCGTGCCTTCTTCATCTCATGTATGGCAAAGGATATTACAGTAGGATGGAGAAGTTAAAAGCCCCTCTGTCCCCCCAACTTATTGCACCCTCCAATCTTATGCTCAAAGGTAAGAAGTTACAACTGCATAGCTTCCATTTTCATATAAAATCTTGATGCTTTAGAAACAACTGATAAGCATTATTGATAAGCAATACCACTGGCAAGAAGCAAACGATTTATGGACTCACTTCATCAATACCTAATGGTACCTTAGAAATTAGAACATTGACCCAAATAGATGAGAAACCTGTTACTCCTGGTTAGTTTATGGAGCAATAAAAATTAATATCAGAATTAGAATTATATTGAGTGTGAAATCTGTAAAAGATGACACCTGAGGCACTCAATTGGACTTCCTAAATGGAAATTTTTCTTAATGTATTTAGTCTCGATCCAAACCAAATTTTATCTAAATTTGTGCTATAAAAAAGTTCCAGAGCCATCCTTAACTTGGGAATAAGCCTAAAAAATTATTTCAGTGGGTAATTTGAGGTAAAATGAGGTCAAATTAAAGTAATTTAAAAATAGACATTAATAAAAATAGTGTCATCCTTACTTTCACTTCTGCAAACCTATAATAGATGTTTTGATATGTAGATCCATTTAGAATACTTATCTTTTTGGTAATGAAATGTAATTAAGTTAAGAGTAAAACTGGTTTTAGTGAAAAGCTGATTCAGTTCTTCTTTGTAACAGAGCCAATGTTACTGCTGCACTCTTGGTTCTTTATGAATCTTTTGAATTAAACAAAAAATTTGGCAAACAAAAGAACAATGATTTAAATCTAATGACCAGGAGTCTGGGTAGATTCTGCCAGTGATTCATTCTTCCTCTCATGCAGGAACTGCTTTGCATATAGAACGAGAGTTCATGAGCATTTTCTAAAGATTGAAACCATGGCATTTATCTTTATCTCATACTCCACATCATGTCTTATTTTTCACATCTTTGTCACTCTTATCATTTGCCCACCTGAAATAGTCATCCAAACACTGAATAGTGTTTCTTTCTCTTCTAAAAATACCATAGGGGTAAATCTTTCAGAAAGTAAAATACCCCCCTGTATTAGTCAGCCAAAGAGGTGCTGATGCAAAGGACCAGGAATCTGTTGGGTTTTATGAAGGGTATTTATTTGGGGTAGAAGCTTACAGTCACAAGGCCATAAAGCATAAGTTCCTTCTCTCACCAAAGTCTGTTGCCACGTGTTGGAGCAAGATGTCTGCAAGGGTTCAGCTTCCCTCTTCCTCTTAAGGTTCCGTGGTCCCAGCTTCTTCCAGTCTCAGCTGCAGGCTGGGATAAGTCTCGTCTCTCTCCCAGGGCTTGTTCCTCTCTGGGCACAGCTGCTCTGTTCTCTCTTCACAGTCAGCTGTAGACTATCAGGCTCTCTCTCTTCCTGGGGCCTCTGCCTTGTCTATGGAGCTGTCTCTATTCCTCTGTTCTGTGTGTTTACTTCCCTGGATTCCAGCATCAAAAAACCCCCACTCTCTTCTCTGCCAGGCGGTTTTCTGTCTGAGTCCCCGTCCCTTTGGCGGGAGGGGACTCAACATCCTCCTGAGGTGGCCCAGTCAAAGCCCTAATCATAATTAATCAAGTTAAAAGCTAAACCTCTGAAGTTAATACAATCTAATATGCCCATAGGAACAGACCAGTTTATGAACATAATCCAATATCTATTTTTGGAATTCATAAACAATATCAAACTGCTACACCCCCTTTCTCCCTTGTTAATTTGGGTCCCAACTGAGAAATGAGATACAAACGACACATACTGGGGAAAAAATATATCAGCTTTCAATCAATAAAAATTGAATTGGAAAAATGTGCATTTAGGCCTTCAGACAAGTGGGCTTGCTAATACTTTAACCCAGAAGCCACTGGCAGATTCAGAAAACTCCTGGTCACACCTGCAGGGCAGGCCTCTTTGGTCTTGGTGGAGAGTATGTGGGCAGACTTGCCCCCCAAACAGGAAGAACCCAGAAATGGCTAAGTGTGCATATTTACCCCCAAACTTCCCAATCAGGGAAGTCCGTGAGGAGGAGGGAGTCAGGATGGACAGAGGCCAGGAGCTTAACTCTAAGCCCCATGGAAACCAAAGGGCCAGGAGAAAGGAGGCTGTTCCAGCACAAAGCTGCCCCTTCACTAGACGTCGGCATTTATCCCGGCAGCACTGGCTATGCTTCCAAGGAACCAAGCTCTTGGAAGTCATGCTTTTCCTCAGGTTGGATTCCCAGTGAACCAGACTCTGAGATGGCCACTGCCCTGCAGGAACTTCATGGGGAGCACCTCAGGGTATTTACCCGCGGGGAATGAAGGACCACGAGAGACGTGGGGAGCCATCCAATAAATGCCTGGGTGGAAGGGAGGTGGGGGCACGGGGGTACGGCCCGGAGTGGGGATTGCCCTGCAGACTTGTCCTGAACTGAGGTAAGGGCTTGTGGACCTGGGCAGGGACTGTGGCGTCCACTACAATGTTGAAGGAACTAAAATGCCAGAAATATAGAACCTTCGGTTCGAGGAACTAAAACGTAAGGCATTGTGATTTGGTGTTCATCTGACTTGCATTGCCACTTGGCCCTTCCTCCTTCATGGCATGAAGAACGAATGCTGTCAAATACTTCCTTCTGTCGACAGACCTCTTTCTAGCTCTCTTCTTCCCATCTTCTCTCTTATCTTGGAGAGTTACCCACCCTTTGTTCCAGGTTTATCTCTTTAGGTTTATTCTCCTCCCACATTCTTGGAGATCATTTCTCAATCAATAATGCACTCTTTGCTTCATCTTCAATCTCTGCTCCCTCCAATGGCTCTTCCTTTTCTCCCATTATATAGTCCAATTTCTCTCATTCTTAAAAAAGAGAGAACATGTCTCATGACCCTGAATTCCCTTCTGGCTGTTGTTCATTGTTCTCTTCTCTGCCAAACCTTTGAAAGAACAAAGTGGTAGAGTGGGAAGACTCTGGCTGGCTTTGTCACTTGCTAGCCTGGGAATGCTCCTTAACCACTCTGAAATCTACTTTATTGTCTGGATTGCAGGAATGGGAATTTCTATTTGATGAAGTTGTAACGAGAATTAAATGTCTTGTAACAGATATACCATGTATGAATTCAATTTTACAAATTCAGGTGTGTAGGAAATGTAACTGTATTTCTACAGCTTGGTTTCTATTTTGGGCCTCCATTTTGCTGGGTGGTTAGAAACATTTTCTGCTTGAGGCTGTGATTAGGGATCTGGGGAAGGGGAGTGGGGGAATGGTTTACCTAGCAGCAATTTACTGGGAGAAAGAGGGCTATAGGTCTTAGTTGTCTGGGCTGGCAGTCATCTGTCCATGGCCCCCGGTTGATAGTCCTTGTAGGTTACTGCCGAGCTGTCGGGAAGTCCCTTCGGTGCCATTTGCAGGTGTGCTGGAAACAGGATGCCGATCCTGCACCCTTGCAGAGCAGGGGGATATCAGAAGTCTGCCTAAAGCCCTGTGCAACCTCAGAAATCCTGGCCACACATGAGGAGTAAGAATTTTTTTCATGCACTTTAGATTTTCACAGCTTTATTGAGCGATTCATGAACCGGGAGATATCCCATTCAAAAAGTAGAAGTGAGCTCCGCCAAGGGAGTGGAAAGAGGAAGCTCATATTGGGCAAACGCAGAAGCAAGTGAGGAAGTGTTCTGATTGGTTGACATTAAGTTTCCATTTTACATGGGGGAGATCTTACAAGGTGGGGAGCAGGTGTATGTTAATTAGCCTGGCATGCTTGTCCAATCTGATAAGCTATCTTAGCGGGACCCAGACTAGTTTTGTCATCAGGTGTTACTTATCAGCAACCGTGTAGGGTGTTTCCATCTTCTCGGAAAACCCCTGCAGGTCAATTGTTTTTGTCTTCTGGAAAAGCCCCTCTTGAAAAGGGATCCTCTCCAGCAACGCCCAATGCAGACAGCTCTTTATTTCACTCAATGCCCAGGAGTCACCCAGGTCATGCTGGGCACCAGGGAACTCTGCAGAGCCTGGGCGCCTGGGCTAACTGGTCGACCGCAGGTCATCCCCTCTGTCCAGGCTCTCACAAGGGGAGGAAGGGCCACTTCTGCCTTCTGGAATCCTGATGCCTGTAAGGTTGTGAATTCTTTTCCTAACTCGAGCTGACCCGATGGGGTAGCTGCTGCTGGCTGGAGGAACCTCCTCTGGTGTGGGTGGTGTGCTGTGTAAGTATGTGTGTGAAACCTTGTTCTCTATGGCATCACGCATTCTCCCAAATCTACTGTTTTAAGCCAGAGAGTCATTTGCATTTCCCCCACCCCACTCCAGGCTAGGTTTTTGAAACTCAAAAACCACAAAAGACTGCTTACCTCTTCTCTCTGCTCTGTCATCTCTCTTGAGGCAGTAATCTTCTAGCTCACTAGAAGGGGAATCTGCAATCCCCAGGGAAAGAAAACAATGGTTAATATTTCAAAATAGGTCCTGTCCCACTTAAGCAAAGTGCCTAGCACAAAAGTTAGCTCATAGATTTCTTTTTTTTTTTTTTTAATAGTGGATTTCAATAAATGATAGTTAATTCCTCGTCACCCCACTATCCTCTTAATCTGCCATTTTCTCCTCAACTCAGTTCCGTTGAGCCTTCAACCACATTATATCATGAAATCACATCCACAAAGGTAGCCAGTGACTTTCCAACTGTAAAATCCAATAGGCATCCATCATAGCTTATCTTTCATTTGACTACTGCACAGCGTTTCACACTGTCGAACATGCCCTCCTTTTTGGAACGCTCTCTTACCTCTACTTTCAAAACTCCTTTCTTCTGTGTCTCTTCTTATCTACTTGATTATTTTTCCTTCCTCTCCCTTGACCTCAACTACTAGTACTTTCCAAGGTTCAGTTCTTCTATCAGTGTACACACTGATGTTTGGTGCTACCTTCACCATGGTTTGATGCAGATCTATATCTTCAGACCAAATTTTTTTAGTCAGTCCTCTCTATTTTTGGATCCCCAAATGCCTCTGATACTGAATCAGTTAACTCCCGTAGAGTGCTTAGTACAAGGCTTGGCAGGGTTAACGTTCGAGAATGTTAGCTACTGTGTTTATTACTATATGTATTTGGAAATCCCACAGGTGTACTTCAATTTTTACACGTCTAAAATGGAGGTCAAAAAAAATAATAATGAAAAATAAAATAAAAATAAAATGGAGGTCAGTTGTTTTTTTCTTCCTTATAATTTATGGGCAAAATCCTTGATTCCTTGTTCTTTTCACCACCTGTCTGTCCACTCAGTCCTCTCGATTCCACATCACAAATTATTCTGGAGACTTTTCCTTCTTCTCTCTCTCCACTGATCTGGCACTCATGTAGACTCTCATTTCCTCTCACAAAACTCAGGATTATTCTTTAAGACCAGCTCAAATGCCCTTCCTTTACTGAAACCTTCCTTGCACCCATTTTCTTAGAGTCCCTGATGTTACTCTCTTCTTGCTTTACTTTGTATTGTTTTTCCTGCCTGGAATGTCCTCCCCCGGCCTCATCAACTTCTGACCTCATATCAAAGTCCAGCAAAAGTGCCATTAGCCTGACTCAGTTTCTCCGAGCCCAGTATTAATTGATCCCACAGTATGTTCTCATATCCATTTATACATATTTCTATTGTAGCATTTGTTATATTATCCTTGCTTATTTGTGTTGATCTCCCAGGTAGAGCATCTTGTAGGTAGGTACCATGTTATACTCATGTCTCTCTAGACCTCTGTCATGATAGAGAATCAACAAGTGTTTATGAAATTGAATTGAATTGAATTGAATATTAAAATGTGAATTGTATGCTCTGAGGTTTAAAACCTTTTATTAAGGATGAAAATGAGACCAGGTAATAGGTAAATGTTTTATGAAACCCTGACTGGAGATTTGAGAAAAAGGAGAAAGTGCATGAAAGCATCAAAAGTTGGAGATTGTGCTTTTTTCCTCACCCTTTATAAGTTCTCCCTAGTAAGTTATCTAAAGAAGCTTCTGCTCATAATTAAGATTGCTACATGTCATGTAACTTGAGGGCTTTCTCAGATAATTGGAAGAAGAAGACAGTAATAAGGAAGTAACTTTTTAGAGGATGAGGGGTGGAAAGAGCCCTAAAGTAGTCAAGCATGACATATGTTTAGTAAACTACTCTCTGGCTCATGGCTTGTATAGTACCTTGAATGGAGCAAGGAAAAAGTTAAGGATTCTTTGTGTCTTGATATAGAACAAAGGAAGGTAACTCCTCTTTGGTAGTCAAAGGGAAGTCAAGGCAGCCTTAACATTGTTTTTTTGTTTTGTTTTGTTTTGTTTTGAAAATCCTTTTGAGACTCATGCCCGTATCCAGGAGTTTTCATGGCTCAATGTAACCCTTGTCTAAGCAACCAACTCTCGGTACAGATTGTATTTGTATTTTTTTCTTGATTTTGTGGCATTGGGTCTTCAGAGAGAAAATTTCATAGTGTTCTATTCTTTTTTTTTTTTTTTTTTTAAAGGAAAAAATGTTAGAAATTAACAAAGGGCAAGGGTCTCTAAAAATATTTATTATCATTAATGTAGTTAATAAGGTATGAAAAGGCAATTTATTGGCACATATTCATCAAACAGAAATACAAACAAATGTAGGGAAGACACTAATTTAATTAATTTTGTTCCTTGAACACCTGTTAACCTAAATATATTACATTTGGTAATAGCTGATAGTTTTAAAAGATATATATATGTTTTTGTTATCTTGGAAAGTCTTTTTTTTTTTTTTTAAGGTGTTACCAGGGATTGAATCCAGGACCTCATACATGTGAGGGAGGCCCTCAACCACTGAACTCTACCTGCTCTACATGATAATGTTTTCATACATGTGAGGACACATCTAAATAAGAAACCAGGAAAATACTTACACTACTGAGGGAGTAGGCTTTGTAATAGGATTTTTAAGTTGAAGTTTCAACTGAGGTTCCAAGGTACAAAAGATAAGACATTTCAAGCTAGGTCACCATTATGAAGGAAATAGCTCAAATTCTGTTCTCTGAATTGAGTGCTTTTGTCCACTCTAAGAATTAAAATAGTGAAGAAAATGTGAAACACAGGATATTTGTGAAGAGATTGTACTTGAGAAAGTTGAGCTCATCACCCACTTCCTTACCCACTGGGTGGAGGACTGTTCTCCACCTTCTGCCAGGGTGCTTCCATGGGAAGAGCTTGGAATGTATTCAGTGCAGCTGCGGCTCTGACTGACTCCCAGGAAATCGGGAAACAGGCTGCCCAAAGCTGAGGAGAATGGGCTGCAGGACAAAGGTCTGAGTTAAATGGACCAGGTTAAGTCCTATAAGAGAGAGGAGCCATGCTGAATGCTACCTTGGAGACCTCCTGCTGGAGGTGAGAGGGAGACTCCCATAGAGCTGAGGAAACAGAAGCTGAGGGGTGATCCCGGGGAGTCAGATGAAGGCAAAGGTGCCTCGACCAAATTCCAGGGGTTGCAGTTAGAGGAGCCCAGTAGCAGCTCTCCCAAGACCGCTGAGAGAGCCAGCCTTCTACACAGGCCAGCAGGGAGAGCTTCAAGGGAGTGCGGTCTGTGCCAATGGTTGGTTTGGTTTAATGCTCTGCTGTCGTGGTATTGAAGTTCTTAATTCTTTTTCAGCAAGGAGCTCCACGTTTTCAGTTTACACTGGATCCTGCAAATTATGTAGCTGGTCCTGCATGCCAGGTCAAGAGTGCAGAGCCAGCTGATAATGGTACAAGCTTGGGTAAAAGAACCATTTCATCCCAGGGGTGGATGAGAAACGCAAGACAGAGAAGCTGAGCCTGCCTCCTTTTCCTTCTACAGGCTTCCAGCTTAAAGAAGAGTGGAGCGAGGATAGGAAGAAGGTTTAATTCTAAATCATATTCAGTGTTTTGATTGAAATCTAATTACTGAATTGAGATGGTATTTGCAATTTAAAGTGGCCACAGCTCTGTCCAGTACCTAAAGGTTAGTAGAAAAATTCTGAGATTGGATATCATCCTATGATAATAAGCAAACCAGTATTCTTTTTAATTTATTATTACTATTAGAGCAATTGCAGGTTTACAGAAAAATCATGCAGAGTACAGAGTTCCCATATATTCCCCCTCACACGTGCAGTTTTCACTATTATTAACATTTTGCATTAGTGTGGTATCTTCGTTATAACTGATGAAACATTGCTATAATTACACTATTAACTATAGCGCATAATTTACATTAGGGTTCACTCTTTGTATTGTACAGTTCTATGGTTTTTTCTTCTTTTCTAGTAACTTGAATACAATCTAAAGTTTCCCACTTTATACACTGTCAAATACACATTACAGTATCTCCAGCACCATCATCCATTGCCAACACTCTATTATCACCCCAAACAGAAACTCTATGCCAATTAAACATTAACTCTATTCCCCACTCCTACCTGGCTCCTGCTAAGCTATACTCTGGTTTCAAACTTTATGAATTTGCATATTTTCCTTATTTTATTTCATATAAGATCATATGATAGTTGTTCTTTTGTGCCTAGCTTATTTCATTCAACGTCTTCAAGGTTCACCCATGTAATATGCATCTGAACTTTATTCCCTTTTATGGCTGAATAATATTCCATTCCACATTTTGTTTATCCATTCATCTGTTGACGGACACTTGAGTTGCTTCCACCTTTTGGCAATTGTAAATAATGCCGCTATGACCATCAGTGTGAAAATAGCTGTTCAAGTCCCTGCTTTCAATTCTTTTGGGTGTATACTTAGAGTGGCATTGCTGGGTCAGGTTGTAGTTCTATAAATAACTTTTGGAGGAATCGCAAACTGTTTTCCACAGTGGCTGCACCATTTTCTATTCCCACCAGCAATTTGCAAGTGTACCTATTTCTCCACATCCTTTCCAACACTTGCTTTTTTCTCTTTTTTAAATAATATCCATTCTAGTGAAAGTGAAATGGCATCTCATTATGGCTTTGACTTGCATTTCCCTGATGGCTAATGACATTGAGCATCTTTTCATGTGTTTATTGGCCATTTGTATATCTTTGGAGAAATGATTATTCAAATCTTTTGCCCATTTTTTAACTGGGTTGTTGTTTTCTTGTTGTTGAGTTGTAGGATTTCTTTATATAGTCTGGATATCAAACCCATATTAGATATATGGTTTCCAAATAGTCTCTCCCATTATTTACTATTTTCACTTTCTTGATAAAGTCCTTTTATTCTGGTTTGAGTCTTCTGCAGGTCCCAGAAAATTATGTTCTTAAGCTAACCTATTTCTGTCCTGGAAGCCTATTGTATTCAAATCCCACATTGTAAAGTTTGTGTACAATTTGTCCTCAAGCTTTGTGTTTGGCCATCCTTGCATAAGCTGCTACAAAGAGAATAAAGAATTTCATAGCCTGTATTGTTTAGATGCATGGAAATGCTTTAGTTGCTTTGTACACAATGGGTTTGAAGCTGACAGGGAATTACAGAAAAATACATTAGCTGTGGTTGTAAAGATTTTTGTGTTTTTGGTTTTGTTGTTTGTTTTTTCTTTTTTTCTTTTTTACCATCTTGTGGAAGGTTTTTGAAACTTGATAATAAAAAGCAGTTGGTGTAAATATTCTTGCATCACATTTTTAGAAGGAGGAACAGATCTTGAGCTGTTAAATTTATCTTTAAACTGGTGAAAGTATCCTTAGTTCTGGTTTTTGAATAGCCAGGCCTTAAAAACCCATTGACCTGAAGCTTATGCTTCAGGCATGTGCCCATTTTACAGTTTTAAAGGACAAAGGAAAGTTTGATATATTGGTAGAAACAAGCATTTTATCGGCTTCAATCAATCCTTTATACAGCACCTATCAGCCAAGGACATCTAAGCTACGTTAACGCCTAAGCTATGGTGAACAGTAATGGGGCCAGGCTGACCCAAGCCTCTGTACCCCTCTGCCCCCTTTAAAGAATAAGGTAACCGCAAATCAAGAGTAGAACCGTGTTTGCATAGAATCTGTTAAAATGCTCTGCGTTCGTTAAATCTTAAGTTAAAGATGCTTTGTGTCCATTAACTGGAATATCAGTAATTAGGGGAAGCAATGATGGTTTTACTAATATTTTAGAAAAGTAAGACTCCTTAGGTGGGTATGAAAAAAATTAGGCAAAAGTACTATGAAAAGAATGCTATGTTCCTCTTCCTTCCGTCTTCTGATTCTTACCTTCTCTTCACTCCCAAGTAGATATATTTTGTAAAACACGCTTATTTGAGAGAAAAGTCAGTTGCACGTTTTACATTTGTAAAGGGGCAAATGGGGAAAAAGGGAAACTAAAATTTTAAATTGTGTTATGCCATCCTTGAGCCTAAAGGTAGGACTTGCAGTTTATTTCTAGGTCTGCTAGAACCTGAATGGAAAAAAAAAAGTATCCTGACACTAATCAAAGCCTATGAGGTTAAAATTATTGCCCTATCCACTCTACCTCCATTGCACAAAAATTATTTCATAACCAGCCTGGGCAAGATACAACAGCATTGTCGTTTTGTATCCCAGGTTACTTCCCCACAACCACTGTGAGAGTAAGAAAGGCAGTGGCAGTATAAACTTTACAGCCTTTACAGTAAAGGTTTATAAAACAAAGAAACCAACAAAAAATCTAACCTTTTGGTTAGATTCTGTTAAGGGATCTTTTGATTAGATCACTTTTGATTAGATCGCTTCTGTTAAAGGCCTTCAATTAGATTGCGAGACCCAGGGTGCATCTTGATCCTTTTACTGGAGTCTTATATAAATGGAGACACACAGAGAGAAAGAGTACTGCTGCCATTTTCACCCTGCCATGAGAGGGAGGCCTCCAGTATTGCCACAGAAAGACAGAGAAACCCTGAAAGGTTGAGAGGGAGCCAGAGGCTGGAATCAGCGGAGCAGCCTGAAACTGAAGAGACTGAGGCCCAGGAACAGATGAGCCATATGCTCTACTGCCCACAGCTGAGCTCCGGGAGAAAGTGAGCCTGGAGAAGAAGGCAGAGATTGGCTGCCACTTTGCTTTGCCATATGGTAGGAGTCCAGGGTTGCCAGAAGCCGACCTTTGGTGAGACAGCATTTCTGATGATGCCTTGATTTGGACATCTTCACAGCCTTGGAACTGTAAGCTTTTACCCTAACAAATTCCCACTATAAAAACTGACCCTTTTCTGGTATTTTGCTCCCAGCAGCCTTAGCAAACTAAAACACTTTGATGCACAAAAGTTTTTAATTTGGATTAAGTTCTGTTTATCTGTTTTTATTTTTGTTGCTTGTGCCTTAGGTCTAAGAAACCATTGCCTAACAAAGGGTCCTGAAGATGTTTCCCTATGTCTTCTTCTAGGAGTTTTATAGCTTTGGTTCTAATATTTAGTTCTTTAATCCATTTTGAGGTAATTTTTTTAATATGGTGAGGGGTAGGGGTCAGCTTTCATTCTTTTGCATATGGCTATCCAGTTCTCCCAGCACCATCTGTTGAAGAGACTATTCTTTTCCACAAACCAGTATTCTTTAATGAAATAGTACAGATTCAACAATTAAAGGACTTCATAACAGTTCAAAAGTTAAGTCAAGTGTATATTTGAAGTTTTCCAATTCATAATGAAAGTATTCCCATTATAAGAAGAAATTATGTTTTAACATGGATGGGGGAACTTTCTGGGCTGTATCTGCACGAGATAACTGAGGAAGGAGTTAAGGTATGGGTTGGAACTTTCTGTTGTATTTTCACTGCTGGCCTTTGCTATAGAAAGTCCAGTCCCCACAGAGCAGATTCTGAAACAACTGGAAATGCATACCAACTCAGGAAGTTAAAATTATGTACTGAAATAAGGCTCTGGGATTACAGTATATGGGTATTAGTTTTATTGCATATTATGATTCTCCTGCACAGCAAGTAATAATAATTTTGTATGTTTGTTGCTCTGGAATTAAAACATGAATTTTAGCTTGCTGCCCCACAAACAGTTATTTAATTGTGGCCAGTAACTTTCTGTGACCTGAGCATTTTGAAACACTAATTATAATGTTCAGAGATTGCTTAGGTTACTGAAAGACTTTGCTGTCTAAGAGAGGGAAAATATGAATTGTTTCATTCATATTTTAGTATCACAGAAGGAACAAAATCTGACAATGATGTAAGAGGGAGGTTTCCACAGGCTTTCGGTACCCCAGTTTGATGTGGCACCAGATTTGTGAGGTAACTGTTCCTCAAGTATTCTAATGTGTTACTACATGAGTACTTGACCTACACCTTAAGAAAGACATGTGACAAAAAGAAAATTAGAACAATAACTGTGGCAACTGACTCTTCTACTTATACCTGGATTTCAGTTATGCTTTTTTGAAAGTTGCTCTATTATTATTATTTAGGATATTCATTGATTACAGCTGCAAACTTAACATGGTTATTTCAGAAACCAACTGTGGCAGAAACTGGCTGACTGTCGATAGAACTTTTTTTTTTTCTTCCTGGGCTGGACTTCATTTCTTGGTCTGCCTTGTAGTGAGGAGGCTTCTGAGAGTTAGAGCCCGTGGAATGTGAGTGGAAGTGATGGGCATAAAACCTCCAAAAGTGGTCTTCCCTGCTTTTCCCTCTTCTGCCAGCTTGATGCTGTGATGATATGTCAAAAAGGTCAGAGCCCTAACATGGAAAAAGCTACTGCTCCTGAATTTTTGCTTAGAGGATTTTACATAATAAGAAATACACTTCAATTGTTTTTGTGCCAGTATATATTTTTGTGTTTGTTGTGTATATTCACATTTAAGGTAAAGGAATTCTAGTTTGCTACCTACCCCCCAAGTTTCAGGCACACTCTAATATTTCATCATATTTAACACTCATAATGACTTGTTGCTGTAGTTGTAATTGCTATTTTACAAATGAGGAAATGAAGGCTTAGAAAAGTGAAACAACTTGCCTGAGGTAACATAATTGGTAGGTCTGCAGAAAGGATTTGAACTCAGGTCTGCAAGACTCCAAGGCACAGTTATGTTCTTTCCAATCAACCACTTTGACTTCCTAGAAGAAAATATGGTATAAACTGCAGGTAGTGCACAGTTTTTCCTTTATTTGCCTGTTCCTTCATTCCTTCATTAATTTATTCAACAAACACTTTTTCCACAACTACTTTGTGCCACATTCTTTCCTAGGCACTGTAGCATAGACACCTTTTCTACTGAGACAAAGCAGTTATTTAATTTTTGTTATCTTGAAATTCTAAATGTGGTTTTTAGTTTAAGTTGCTATGAATAAATGGTAGAAGTACTAAGAAATATCTCTCAGTATCTCATTTACTCATTGGTAGTTTACTAATCAAACCTAAATAGTCAAGAAAAGTGAGTATCTTTCTTAAATGTTGGCTTTCGAAATACCTGGCTTCATAAAGAATGAGTGCTTTCTCTGCAGTTAAGAAGGGACATTGTCCTGGATGAACCATGTATTTTGATGTGATGAGAATGAAGAGCCATCTAGCACACACATGGTGTGGAGGAGCGTCATATCACAACTGGCAGCTTCTGCCAACTTTGTAATGGCACCGTCTAACAGAAAGAACAATGCTATTTCAATAATCCATGGTGAGATGACCTGACATACTTCATTACGGAAATTTATGAAAATATTCTTATAGAAGAGCCAGACAGAGCAAAAGTAAAAGTTTACATTTAAAAAAATGAAGTCCAAGATATAGACTTCACTGTAGCTTATGCAATACTTACGTAAGATGGTTCAATCCTTTTAAGATTTAATATAACCTGATGAGATGAGGAGAAATATTTTGATGCAGCACGGCTCCTAAGATAAATTAAGTTCTTGCAAATATTTTGATGTCAAAATTGGGAACAAATGAATATCCCAATTGGTAAGCGAGATCTAGTAATTCTGAATACCACAACTCTCAGAGTTACGTGTTTAAAGGAGCATTGCAGACACTTTCTAGTGTTAGCTCATAAAGAACTATGTTCTTTAAGAAAAAAGTGGGTTGGGTTTACTATAGAATAAAAATCTGACCCATTTTTGTGTTATACGGTAAGAAACCTGTGAGGGAAGCATGTTGCCAACAGGGGCTGTTAAAAGTCTGGTAACTATTGGCATCAATTACCTATGTTTTATACATAGGTAAACTGAATAAATTAAGACCAAGTGTATACTTGTTAATCAGTTCAGATTTGCTGGGAAATATGGGGAAGGAGGGAAGGCAACAATCAAGGACTTTACTCTCAGATGGCTTGTGCTTTTTCAGATGGTAAACTTTGTTCCAGACTGGTGAGGGAACCGAGTATCCGTTACAAATGGAGAAAATTGACTTTTTAAAAAACCTTTTTTCTTTCTTATTAGGTTTCAGACTTCCTATCCACAATCCCAACAACGTGCATTCTTTAAAAGATATAGACATATAGGTACAAAGACAACTCGCTATATAAATACGACGGGGTATAGTGAAAAAAAGAATGCCTACCATTATAGCGTTGTCATTTCAGTATTGCAGCAAGATATCTTTTGACCCCGATGTTAGGTATAAGCACACGGAAAGGTAGACAAGGAAGTGTGCGTCTGGAGGAAGTGGCTTCTACAGCCTGAAGCCCAAGGCATGATCAGTCACTTTGCACTGGGAGAACATAGTAGGTATACGGCTAGGGAAGAGCGACGTGGCGGAATAACATGGGTTTTTGCTGGGTGTTTCCAGAACCCATACTGCAGGGTCTTGGAAAAGGAAACTTTTCATAACTTTCTGGAGTGTGATGTATGGTAAAACACTGCCATTTTGCAAAAGTGCGTCCATGCAAATATCCCCCGGAGCCATCAATTTCAAAAGTAATATAGAAATGGCACCTTCTTCGCAGTGGGTGTAATAAATCATGGCGTCCCCAATGTCCATGAAAACGCGTACCCCTAAAAAGGGTGTGACTTGAGGAGTGAGTTGCGATGCCACCGCGACCCGCGTGCCAGGTGTGCTCATAAATGCTGCGGGCCGCGCGCTCCTGGCCTCCCAGGGGAGGCACGGCCGGGAGCCCCTCGCCCACAGGCCCGGAGGTGGGTGCGCTCGGGCCCGGCTCCGAGCTCGCCACCGAGCACCGCCGCCTCGGGGCTCCCGGACGCCCGCAGGCCGCGGGGGGCGAGGAGGGGCGGGGGCCCGCCCCGCGGAGGGCGGCCTCGGGGGCCGCCGGGGAGACCCAGGGCGCGGCGCCGGCAACCCCGGCCCCCTCTCCGGGCCCCGGCGGGCTGGGGGGATGTTCTCGCGAGAGGAGAGGGGGCGCCGCGGGCTGGGGGGCGCGGGGGAGCCTGAGGACGAGGGCCGGCCGCGGGGAGCGCCGGCGGCGGGCAGGGCCGGGGCGCGGGGAAGCCGCTCCCGCCGCTCGCCGGAGCCAGGCCCTGACGTCAGGAGTTCTCCTCAAAGTCAACAACAAGCCCGCGGCGCCGGGCGCCGGGCAGCAGCGTCGGCCCCGAGGGCGAGGAGGGGGCGGCCGCCGGTGCAGGCCGCGGACCCCGGAGCCGCCCGCAGCCGCCGCCCCCCGCCCGGGCGCCGCGCTCAGGGCTGAATCGAATTTGTAGCCGAGCTCGGAGCCCGGGTAGTCTCCGCCCCCTCCGCCCTCCCCCTCCCCGCCGCCGCCTCCCGCTCCAGCTCCGCGGCCCGGCCCGGCCGGCTCCCTCCCTCCCTCCCCTGCAGCCCTTCGCCCGTCCACCCGCCGGCCGCCCCGGGCTCCAGGCGGGCCAGAGGCTCTGCGGGGTGGGGGGAGGACAGGAGGGGAGGAGGAGGGAGGGGGGACCCCCGAGTCGCCCCCTCTCCTCCCCCCGCCCCCCCGGCTCCATCCTCCGCCGCCGCCCGAGCAGCTGCGGGGCCGCCGCCGCCGCCTTTGCAGGTAACAGCCGCCGCCCCCCACCCTCGCCTCCCCGCATCCCCCGCACTCGCTCCGGGCCCCCGGCCCGCGTCCTCCCTCCTTGCCTCCCTCGGGCCGGGTGGGGTGAGGCGGGGGCGTCTGGGTGGTGACAGCCGGGGAGGTGGGCGTGGGCGACGGGGGCGTGGGCGGGTCACCGGAGGCCGTGGGGGGTGCGGGCAGGCCGGGGGCTGCCCGGCGCGGGGCACGTCGGCGCCCCCTGCCTTTCCGGGGCAGGCCGGGGGGCGTCGGGGCGCGGGCCCCGGGGGTGGGCTGCTCCCGGCCTAGCGGCCCGCGGCGCCTCGCGTCCCCGCGCCTCCCGCGCTCGCCCCGCTCGCCCCTCCCCGGCCTGGCCGCGCGGCGTGGGGAAGGGGCGCCTGCGGGGATGCGGGCGGCGGCGAGGTTATGTAACGCGTGCGGCGCCGGGCGGCCGTGTTTGGGTTGGGGGGAGGGGGCAGTCTGCGCGGGGTGGGGCAGGCGAGGATGCACCGGCGTCCCCGGGGGTCCCCGGGCCGGGGCGGCGCCGGGGGCGGTGGGCTCCGCGGCTGCCTGCGTTTTCAGTACTGGGGGGCTCTGCCCCGCCCGGGACCTGGGTGCTAAGAATAGCAACGTGCGGGAGATGCTGGGCCCGGCGGGTCCAGCCGTGCGGGGGCTGGCGGCGGCTCGGCTGCAAGTAAACAGGCCCGCCGCCCCCCGGTGCCCCGAGGGCCCGGGGCTGAGGCCTGGCTGCCGCTGGGGCCTCCCTGACGCGGGGCCAGGGTCGCCCCTTGTTGGGGATTTCCCGGAAATCTGCAGTTAGGCTACAGAAGCGACTGCCTTTGGGGCCAGGTTTCCAAACACCAGTGCCTCCTGTCCATTTATCTTGTGAAAGCAGAGGAGAGGCTGTAGGCAAGGCTGGTGCTCACATTTCCTCCGTCAGAATACTGTTAGGTAAACAACACCAACTCTTTCCTACCGTGTGGTATTTGGGATGAAAGCCCTCCAAGGCTGTAAATTAAACCTTTGTTGGGATAATGATTAATTACTAATAAAATGTTCACACCTTGGTGTTAGGCGTCTTGAAGCTAAAGGATATAAAATAATGACTTTTTAAAGTGAGTACATTGGCAATTGTCTCTAATCATTGTAGACAAGGGTTCCATATCTGGTAAAGCAAGAGTGTGTTTTAGCTTCTAGTAGGATAGAAATCACTGGACAATTGCTGGGTTTAGTTTTTGGTGGAAATTCAATTAATACCCAGAAAGTGGTTGTCTGAAACATTTGAAACTATTTATTATCAAAATATCTCCTAATTAGATTACTAGTTTTCCAAGGTGTATGTGACTGAATACACAATTACATGCAAGATACATATCAGAACTATATTTTTGGGGGTCAGTTCATAATCTTGACTAAAATTATAAAGTCAATTGTATTTAAAGATTTGCTCTTTATATATGTGTGTGTATATATATTTATACACATTTTTACAAAACTGGGATTGATCCCAATATCTTTGATCGGCTTGACCTTTCAATTTTAAAATGAATGCGGCTGTATATCATATGAAGAAGACGAACACTGAAATTTAGATGAATGTAGTTTTAGTTTTCAGCTTCATTTTGTCTTGTGGATTTGCAGCAATTTAAAACATACTACTTTTAAAGTATTTAAAAGTAATATTTAGTCTAATGTAAGTTTGTGAAAATATTTATGAAATTATTATTTGTTTTCATTTTGGCCCCTACACTTAGCCTTTCTTTAAGGTTTATTTTACTGAATTGTTCTCCAACTAAAAGTTACCTTAATTTTTAATTTAACAATCTTGACATTGACTCTTTGTTCAAGGTGTGTCAATTTTTGAGTTGGTTCCACTTTGGACTTTTTTTGTTTGTAATCTTATAGCTTTAAAATATTTTAAATAAGTTCATTCCTACATTCAATAGATATTTGAGTGTTGAACTTGGGTGTTAAGGACTGGTTTGAATAAAAATGTTTAATATTTACATGTCATTCAGAAAATTGCCAACATTAGAAAGAGAATTTGTTTTCAGAATAATTGCAAATCTAAATAAGCATGTTTGGTTAAATTTATTGTGGGGCAAATACCCTTAGCATAGGATTAGAAAAAAATCTAACCTTTGATTCATACATATGAAAATTTTTCTTTCTCAAAAAACTTCAGTGGAAATTTTCAGCTGTTTGGGTTTCTTTAAAAAGAGGAACCTGATTTACAAATTGATTTCGTGGAAGTTTAGAATCTACTTAAGTGTGCATACTTCTGTGAAAAGCTAGCTGCATTTTCTTTTGTTCAAGAATTCACCCTTGGGAAGATAATGCAATTATTGTTAATAATGTTAATTGAATTTTTGATTTGATAGGCTCTTGTCTTTATAGTGTGATTAAGTTTCAAACATTGAAAAATAGAATACTGAATTTAAAAACCATTTTGATTTGAATAACATAAAATGCAAGAACAGAAAAGCAAACCATTTTCATTTTGTTCTGACCCATCAGTTTTAGAATATGACTTGCATTTTTATTTTTCATAAGTTAATTTAATGTGCATACTTAATATTTGTAGGTTTGTGTTAGAATTATTTAAATCACTTAAAACTGCTTTGTTCTTAACTCCAGGTTCCAGATTGTGCATTAATATTCTAAATCCTGGTCTCTGTAATCACCTGGAAAGATAGCCTTGAATCATCTGATGTTAACTTAAAAATAGTTTATTATGGTCTCTTAGGTGGGATAGGGCTAGATTCAGGTTAGAGGCAGTGCTAGCCAGTACCTGGGAGCACTTGCCCTGGGCCAGAGACTGTTAGAATTGGTTTACATATTTTAATTTCATTTAATCTTAACAACCCCTGTTAAACTTTTCAAAGTGATTTTCACAAGAGAAAAATGCTTATTCTGGCATTATCAAAATCCGCTTCATTTTAACTTTCCTGATTTTGAGACACTTTTTCTTTTAGTATTTTTCCTACTTGTGTGTACCTATTATTAAAGTTCACAGTGATGATGCTAAATTTGGATAATCTAGTACAGCAGTTTCCACAGAATCAAATTAATATGGTACAAGAAGTTGTCTTGATGTTATTGACTGATCCATTAAGATTCCTTTTCATTTCAGTTGTTCAAATGCCAAATTAAGTGACTCAGATGTTTACATATTTTATTGTAGCACCATAGTATTTCAAGTTGGATATCCAAATAATAGTCGATATATAAGTTAATATATGCCTTCTGACCTCTAGATTTGTTTTTTAGTTCAGTTTCTTTTCAATGTCCTGTTTATATTTATTTATTTTCAACTACAGATGCTTTACATTTCTAAATGAATAGTTTTTGCTAACATTTAGAGGAAAAAAGTAAAAAGATTTACTGGAAGATTTTCAAATGAGATCCTCCTCTCCCTACCTTAAGAAAGCCTCTGACTTTGTTGGGGGAGGGGGTGGGGAGAGAGAGGAGGAAGATAGTATTTTGCCAGTATCCATTTTTAACCCAAATTTTGTCCAAGTTAAATTGCTGCTTCAAGTTTTTATCTTCCAAATTGTATATTAACTTTTCAAGACTAGGCACTATGTATAATCATGACACTGTCACTTATAATGCTATGTCTACATGAAGTAGATAGTTGATTTAAACTTGTAGAATCATTAATATTGGAGCTCTTGGGTTATTAGATTCATCTAATTTATAATCAGGATTTTTATGGATAAGAAAACTGCAGCACAAGAAAGTTCAAGTGACCTGCATGCTCTGTTGGGTGGGTAGAGTTGGGAACAAGTACCCAAGTTTCTTAGCCTGTCCAGTGTTCTTTCCATTGATGAGCTTTGTTGTAGGATTCCTGACCTGTCGGTTAGCTGTCAGTTTAATCAGGGGTAAAATCTCTCAAGATGATTCTTTGGCATTTACTGGACTGTATCCCAATTGTATTTTGTTTATATGTGTGGATTTTTTCACTTTATAATTGGGGAGGTCACCAAGACACATTTCTGAAGGATTTTTACATGTGTATGGGAAAAATATGGCCAACCTTGCAGTCCGGATCTTTTTAGTAGCAACCCTTAACCTGTCCATGTGGTTATGAGTACCTTCACACAAGCCCCACTTTATATGAGGAATGTAGTGGATAATTTGTCAGTAGCTTGTTCAGTAGTTTAGGGTCAACCAGAGGAATCCAAGAAGCATTTTCCTGGTTGTTTCAAATTAGAAAATTAAATATATAGCCCAACACAAGTTGCTTTGATTAATAATGGACATGTTGAAATGACACTCAAATGTTTCAAACAGAGAAGAGTGGAAATGCTTTTTTTTTTTTTTTTTTGCACATGTAATTTAAAATTTATAAAGTTGATTATTAAGAACTTGGTAATTTGGAAAGATTGATATTTTGCATGGAAGTTAGAAATTTTCTCCTATGCTTATTCAGTTACTTTGTCATATTGTGAAACTCAGTGAAGGTAATAATTGAATTTTAAGAAAATTCTGCAAAGTGTATTGTACTCTGAAGAGAGGAAAGGTATCTTATATATTTATTTTGTGTGGCTCACTTCCCTACATGACATACTTTAACCAGGTAACTCTTAAAAGGGACAGACTGTCTTAGGATCGTGCAAAGGGCAGAATAAGTTGCCTTGAATTTCCCTTCCACTTCAGTATTTTTCCTCTCCTGTAAACCCTTTTAAAAAGGTTGATAAGGCCCTATATATTTATTATGATACATATTGTTTTTGTCTCTTTCTTAAAATTAGTAAATGCTGTAAGAATTATATTGTAGTTACCCTTGGCCATCAGTTGTATTTCAGTGTTCTGTTGTATTTGGACATTGTTCATTAATTCAATTTGGCTAGCATATTGCAAGTATGTACTAAATTGTGGTACAGAGCAAGTATATTCTACATAATAATTACAGCCAGAGTTTGAAGTTTGGAGAAAGTTAGACTATAGAATTGTATTGTGGCTTTTATCTTAGAAATTAAAGTATGGGAAATTAATAACCTGTGAGTTTTCTTTTTCTGTAAAAAGAATTGCTAGGGTACATTTTAATTTAATGCTAACCTACTTTTGGCCTTCTGTCGTTATAATTTTGTCTGTGATAGTTGTATTTAATTTTTAATTTATTTGAAAACACTGTGCTTTGCTGGTCAGAAAAAAAGGGTTCAGAATTATTTGGAAATATAAATTACATATTTTTGAGAGTTTATATCGTGTTACTTGGTAGAGAGCATATCAAGCTAATAGATGAACAGAATTGTAGGCAGTCACTGTGCCACTAGCTTAGTATGGTAGTAGTGGTAAAATAATCTCCACAGTTTTCTTAGCTTCAAAATTGCGGATGAAATAGCTGTTGCACAGATTTGTTTTAGAATCAAATGAAGTGATTCTTGTGAAAGCACTTTGATAAATTATTACAGGTTTGGAAAAGATTTAAAAAAATACTTTGTTTTGCTTGCCTTGATGTATACTTAGTGTGGTCCCTGTCATAGAGTAGATAGTGTTTGTTGACTGACTAGACATAAATTGTGAAATTTTTGTGTGAATGATAGACATTTTTTGAGTGAATCATGTTTTTAAAAGATGTTTGAAGAAGTTTATTGCTTAAAATGAATGGTTGGTTGCGATAAGGCAACAAATATATATATATATATATTTTAAAACAAATCAATTTTATTGATATACAACAGCAAAGCATAGAGTTTATCCAAAGTGTACAGTCAGTGGCACCTGGTACAGTCACACAGTTGTGTATTCATCACCTCAGTCACCATCAAAGCATTTTCATTATTTCAATAATAATAAACAAAAAACAAACAAGAAAATTCCTCACCTCTCAGTATCTCTGTTTTACCTGCTGTACATAGCTGCTATTTCTGGCTATTCTTTCACAATTTATTTATTAAGCAGTTTTATTGTGATATATTCACATACCATATAATCTATCCAGTGTGTATAATCCATGGCCCTTTTTTTTTTTTTTTTTTTTTAGCTGTTAAAAAGTTCTTTTTTGTAAAATTGTAAAATAAATAGAAAAATAGATTGAAAGGACAAGCAGGAAGATGGCGGCAGAGTAAGAGCTCCTAGTGTCCGCTCCTGCCACAGGGCAGTTGGCGATCACCCAGAGCTATCTAAAGCACCCTGCGTGGGGGCTCCAGGAGACCAGAAGTGCATCCTGCAGCATCCTTGAGAGAGCGGAAGGAGGAGATGCCCATCTGCAGAGAAGATTCCTGAGTAGAGCCCTCCACGCTCCGGAGCCCGGTGCCCGTCATCCATTGGAGGCACAAGCCGCCTCGGGAGCTGTTCCCTGGTTGGAATTGGAAGCTCCACTTCCCAAAACGGGGGAGGAAGATGCTGGGCACTAACTTCAGCTACTGATTAGTAAATTTGGCGGGCTAAAGTATAATCCTAAGAACAGCTAAAGTTTGAACCTGCCCCAAGTCAGAAAGAGGCCGGTGGCCGCCATCTTAACTCTGCGCCCGACACGAGCGGAAGCGGCCTGACTGAAAATCACAGTGCTGGGAGGGACTGGTTTTTTTCCATCCAGATTTGATGGCAGCTCTAGCCTAAGCCCCAGGAAGCTGGGGGAACCTGTGCCAGCATCTCCGGGAAACTACAGGCCACGCCGCGGAGGCCGGTGCCCATCCTCCACTGGCAGTGCAAGCCACCCCAGGAGCTATTCTGTGGCTGGAGTGGGGAGCTCCATTTCCCCAAAAAACGGGAGGAAGAGACAGTTGGCCACCGACTTCAGCTACTGATTATTAAATTCAGCTGCCTAAAGTATAACCCTAAGAACAGCTAAAGTTTGAAACTGTCCAAGTTGGAAAGAGGCCAGTAGCTGCCATTTTAACTCTGCCACCAGCATGAGGGGAAGCCGGGCTGACTGAAAAATCACAGTGACAGTAGAGACCGGTTTCTTTCACCCAGATTGGCCTGCAGCCCTAGCCTAGGCTTCAGCCCCACCTCTAGCAGGGAGGAAGCTGACGGGCCCTGCACCAGTCTATCCAGGTAACTGCAGGTATATTCAACTGGCACAGACTGAATAGTTGGAAGTCTACTGGGGCAACTGGTCATTTTGGATCCGCCCAGCATAGACTGCTGGCCACACTTGCAGCTCCATACCCGCCCTAGGCAGGGGAAAAGGGGGCTTGAAGCTTCATCAGTCTCTCTGGGCAACTACAGTCTAGGCCTGCACGACTTGGATTATTACACATGGCTGTGGCTCTGTCCCTACCCCTGGCAAAGGAGAAAGGTGGGAGAAGCTTCATGTTCCCTGGGGCAATGAGGGCAGCTTGAGCCTCCACAGCTTATAGCACCAACTACATACTTAGCTCCTACTACACAACCAGCAAGGGAGAAAGGGCAAGAAAGCCCTAAACTAAAGAGAAACTGTACCCAGAATAAATACATCTAGTAAGGCAGATGCCAAGACACCAACAAAAACTACAATCCATACCAAGAAACAGGAAGATATGGCCAAGTTAAAGAAACAAGCCTCCAGATGACATAAAAGAGTAGAGAAAACTAATCATAGATGTTCAAACAAATCTCTTTAAAGTAAATGAGATGGCTGAAGAGATTAAGGATATTAAGAAGACATTAGATGAGCACAAAGAAGAATTTGAAAGCATACATAGAAAAATAGCACATCTTACAGGAATCAAAGGTACAATAAATGAAATTAAAAATACACTGGAGGGAAGTGGATGTGGCTCAAGCAGTTGGGTGCCTACCTACCATATGGGAGGTCCCAGGTTTGCTTCCCAGAGCCTCCTAAAGAAGATGAGCTGGCGTGGTGAGCTGGCATGGCAAGCTGGCGAAACTAGATGATGCAACTAGATGACACAATTAGGAGACACAACATGCAGGGAGCGGATGTGGCTCAAGCGATTGGGCACCTCCCCCCACACAGGAGGTCCCTGGTTCGGTTCCTCGTGCCTCTTAAAAAAAGATGAATAGACACAGAGAGCACACAGTGAGCAGACAGTGAGTGCAAACAACGAGGGGGGAGGGGAGAAATAAATAAAAATAAATCTTAAAAAAAAAAAAAGAAATACACTGGAGTCATATGACAGCAGATGAGGAGGCAGAAGAAAGGGTTGGTGAGCTTGAATACATGGCCTCTGAAAGCACACATACAAAAGAACAGATGAAAAATTTGAATCTAAAAAAACACGAGTTTTTAGAAGCAGTTTCATTATGACACAAAATTAATTGATTTTGGGTTGATCTGGATGTTTCAGTATATATTGTGTTGTGCTGAAGAGGCAGTGTGAGTGTGAGAGCTTTGGCATGGTTCTGTAGTCTTGCTTCTGCCATAAATATAGATGTGTGACCTTGGGCAAATCATTTTATCTGTATTGTCCTCCAGTTCTTCAACTGTAAAATGATAGCCCTATCAGTGTTAAGGTTCTGATAATGGAATGCCCACTAAAAAAAAAAGAAACAATTTTGAGAATATGTTTGTTTATTATAAGGATTTTATTTTATTTTATTTTTATTTTTATTTTTTTAAATTTTATTTATTTATTCATTTATACCCCCCTTGCTGCTTGTGCTTGCTGGGTCAGCCAACCACGCCGTGCGGGCGGGCCCGCCTTCACCAGGAGGCCCCAGGAACCGAACCCGGGGCCTCCCATATGGTAAACGGGAGCCCCACTGATTGAGCCACAGCCGCCTCCCTATTATAAGGATTTTATAATGCAAATTATTTCAGTGGGAAAGTATATATTTTATATGTTTATTAGATATATATTATTTTTGGGTCATTAATAAGTACTAATCCTGATCCCTCTTCCATCTTCACTCCCAAGAAAGATAGGAATTCCCTTTTACCCAAATTACATAGTTTTATAGTCAGAAACCAAGAATTTTCTGCATAGAAATGTGACTCCTTGCAACAAGAACTATCAGAGAGAAGGGCTACAGCACTTCTAAGACATCATTTTGCAGCAGGCAGAAGTGTTCTTCAATATTTAACTTCTTGTTGTTTATCCTATGTAGGATAGTAAATTAGTCCTTTTAGTTCTCTAGCTCTGTATTATATAGCCATTTGACCATGTTGCCTTCTTTAGGAAGTTACACCAATCAAATTAAAATGATGTTTGGATTCTTTACTGAAAAAAAATTTCCCCTTGTTTCTAGCAGTGAAATGGGTCTTACCTTGAATTAAGCTGTGATATCCCATGGAATTTTCCCAAAGTGTGTTCTTCTGGATATCAATAGATGTTACTAAAGAAGAGAGAAGAGGGGATCCTGTGTGTTCAACTATAGGATCTGCTTAGATAAATAAGGTTATATATGTTTCTTTTTTCAGGACCTTTAAAATGTTAATGGTGATGTTTCAAAAGAAGGACATGGTTTATAGAATTACCCAAACTTATTTGACCAAAGAGTTTTGTTTTTTCATTTAAATTTCTCTAATGTAATATTCTAACAGACGTATTTTGGGAAAATAACACCCAGATTTTAATCTCCCCTTTTTACAGCAGCAGACCCCAATGATCTTTAGGAAAGTCTTGGCTTGTAGATATGGCCCTCAGGCCCTGCCACATGTGAGGGCTGCTCTTCCCTTCAGGTACACAACCTTGTCAGCATTTCTTCCTTTCCCTTTTCCTTTTCCTCCTCCCTCCCTCCCTTCCATCCTTTCCATTTTTCTTGAGATATACCATATAATCCATCCATCAGGGTTTCTTAAGAGAATGTTAGTCTTGACTCCAGATGAGCTGACTGTTAAAATGATTCGGTTCTGCAATTAATTTGCGATTGAGAAAGAGCCCTAATCTAGTTCACTACTTATCAGTATTCTAACCTTGAATTTACTGTTAGGCACTATTTATAAAAACCTGACTTGAGAGCATAATACAGTTATGCAGTTTGTCCATCCATTTTTCTGGGTATCTAACATTTATGCCATGCTCCTGGATCACATTTTTTGGTTCCTTTCTGTGGAAATGCTTTTACTCAATTATATGTTGGCATTTGCCTTTTAGTTGAGAGGAACAATAAGAAATAGCTGGGTGAAATTCCTTGTTGTGTATATGTGAGGATGTTTTTGAAGACTTTGTTTATTATACTACAAGGTATCACGAAAACCCATGTGACAAATTTCAGATTTTTGTCCCAGGAAAAGATGTGTTCGTTCTGGGCAACTGTTTTTTAATTTTCTTTGTAAAAAAGTAATGGAGACTGTAAATATTGAAATTGATTGTACCACCTCCCTTTGTATTGTTTTCCTAAAAGCTTTGTACCAGATTCATGGCCCATTTTTTGCAGATATGTGGACTCTTACTCTGCCTTCTTTTGTTTTCACTTAGTCTAGTTTTGGAATTAAGAATGCAGACTCTAGAGTCACACAGCCTGGGTTCAGATCTTGGCTCCTTCATTTTTTAGCTGTGTTGAAATTGAGCCTTAGTTTCCCCATCTGTAAAATGGAGTTTCAGTAGTACCCTCACAGGGTTGTTGTGAAAATTACCTGAAATATAAGCACCTATAACTGTTTTTTGATACATTTTGAATACTCTGTTTTTTCCACTTTCATATTTCTTTTGTTTCACTTTCTTCATCTACTTAAACAGAATTGATTTTATATTATATACTAATGCAATCTACCTAAAATGCTTCTTGGAAAAAGGATGCATAAATGTTGGTTTCTTGGCATATTACATTTTACATAAAATACAGCAATTAAGAACATTAACAGGGAAGCGGCTGTGGCTCAATCAGTGGGGCTCCCGTTTACCATATGGGAGGCCCCGGGTTCGGTTCCCAGGGCCTCCTGGTGAGGGCAAGCCCGCCCGCACGGCGTGGTTAGCTGACCCAGCGAGCACAAGCAGCAAGGGGGGGATAAATGAATAAATAAATAAAATCTTTAAAAAAAAAAAAAAAAAAGAACATTAACAATTGCTTTGCCATGAGTATTTCTGAAATTACAGGGAATTTGAAACAAGGCATACATGAAGATTTACTTTTAGGCCACTTAAATTTCATTCCCTTTCCTCTTCACCTCTAATACAAATTTTCTTTATTATTTGTGTAGGTGTGACACTTGCTTTCTTAAGACATTTTATTGTTGCAACCTCTTGTGTTAAAAGTTTCAGTATAGTTTGAAATCTGTCACAAGACCAGGGAAGTGCATTCATTATTGAACTATTTAATAAATAAGTTCCCCAGTTTGAAGAGCCAGACTTTTATGTGAGGTCAGGCCAGTTGAAGACATTTACAAAGAATTAGTTGTTTGTTATTGCTATGTGAATTGCAAGAATGGAAAAAAAAAAGAAATTCTTTCTTCAATACTTCCTTCCAGGCTGAGTCATCACTAGAGTGGGAAGGGCGGCAGCAGCGAATCCAAACCCCAAGCTGATATCACAAAGTACCACTTCTCCGAGTTGGGGGCTCGGAGGGAGCCATCATGAGCGATGTCACCATTGTGAAAGAAGGCTGGGTTCAGAAGAGGGGTAAGTCTTGGCAGAGCCACAGCAGCGCAGTGGCGAGAGCGTGCTGCGGTGGAGAGATGTGCTATGCCATCAGCAAAGTAGACAGGGGCACGCTGTGCCCAGAAAGACAGAAATGGTATTTAACATGTGTGTTAGGGGTTTGCTTGTTATTTAGGGAGATCTTTGTTATTTTTGATTTTGATAATTTAAAATCTAGTTATAAAGTCAGGTTTTATTTTCTGGTATATTGTGTGCATGTGTGTTTCAGAAAGTTAGGTTGTGTTTTTCTGTGGTATTCACAAATTCTGAAATCCACAGAGATGTCCTTAGAATCATTTAATATCTAGAAAAGTGTCTGTCTTGTATGTGTCAAAAAAAACCCCATGTAAATACATAAATAAAAGTATTCAATTATGTTAAGCCAATTTGGGTAGTGGCAGGGAAGGGCTTAAAGTAGTAAAAGATGGTACATTCACTCACAAATTCATGGGTTAAACAATCCCACAAATTAAAGTCCTAAAGTAGAAGGCCAGATAATGAAAAGGGGATTTTTTTTTGGGATTTATGTTTAATTTTGTGTTTTTATTTTTCATAAAGTATTTTTAGGATTTCTTGTTCACTATTTAGATAAATACTTCAAATGAATCATTTTTTTAATTAAAGGAAGAGCTCAATATAGTTTCTCTTTTGTGGGATCATCTGCTTATGTGGTTAATGTGTTTATTAGAAATTGAGAGCTTTGACTAGTTGCTAGACAACTACTTTTTACTTACATGGCCAAGTTGAGTAGGATGAGAACTGTACCATTCTTGGGCTTTTTTAGTTCCTGCATATCTATTTTCTGGTTAAAAGTTACCTCTTACATATTGATTTAATATTCTCTGAAGGCCTGTAGTTAATACCTATTGTTAGAAGCTGTTGTTCGTAGTTAAATGTGATTATTAGTAATCGAGTTTTTAAAAATCAGCTTTAGGGAAGTGTAATTTACAAACAATAAAATTCAGCAATTTTAAGGTTACAGTTTGATGGATTTTGGCAAATGTAAGCAGCTACGTAACCAGCATGACAGTCCTGGTAGAGAACGTTTCCATGTCCCCAGGAGGTTTCCTGGGGCCCCACTGCAGTCAGTCCTCTTCCCTCAGCCTTTGCAACCACTAATTTGCTTTCTGTTACTATAATTTTCTAGAATTTCCTGTAAGTGGAATGATACACAGTACCGAGTCTTTTTGTCTAGTTTCTTTTACATAGCATAATACTTTTAAGATTCATCCATAGTGTTGTATATATCAGTAGTTTGTTCCTTTTTATTGTTGAGTAGTATTCCATTGACTGGCTATACCACAGTTTTGTGTATATGTCCACCAGTTAATGGCCATTTGGATTATTTCCAGGTTTGGCTATTAGGAATAAAGCTGCTGTGAACATTTGTGTACATGTCCTTCCTTGTGTATGCTGACGTGTTTTCATTTTTCTTGGGTAATGACTTATGAATGAGATTGCTGCGTCGTATGGTAAGTGTGTGTTTAACTTTATGAAAACTGCTGAACTGTTTTCCAGAGTGACCAACCATTTGTATTGTTAAGTTTAATTTCTTTCATGTTATTCTCATACTATACATTTGTAAAGCATTTTCAGATTTCAGTGCTATGTGAAGTTTTTTCAGGTTTTATTTTTTAACTGTCTATTCTATTTATGTATTGTTCCTATTTTTTGAGGGCGTGGCAAATCACTTAAAACTTTTTGAATTTTACTTTACTAATCTCTAAAATCTAATCTCTCAAGATTATTTTGAGGACTAGATGAGATAATGGATGTGAATATGCTTTGACAATTCTAACTTAAATGTAAGCTATTGCTGTCTCCACATTTTATCGAGGGGTTATGGCGACTCTTGAGTCTATTAACTGTATCTGGTCTGAACTACAGTAACAGAAGGTTGTTGTATAGTGTGTGGAAAATAGGAAAAAAAATGAAAAAGAATTTCGGTGTGTTTCCTCCACGGGTCAGGGAAGGGAGAGTATATTGATTGTGTGCATGTGTGCGTATGTGTTTATATCAAGAATTCATGGTCATGTAAAATAAGAACTTGAATAGTACACAGAGGTATAATGAAAAGCAAAAAAAATATTTCTACTCTGTGTCTCTTCCAACTAGTTTCATTCCTTAGAGGTGGCATTTAGGCCTCTTTAAATTTCCAATTCTTCTGATATTTGTCCTATTTTTATATATAATATTATAAACTTTAAGTTTTGACTAATCAATCTTAAGCAATCTAGTGCCTGCCTACTGTGAAAAATGAAGAATTTAACTTTTAATACCTATTCTCCCTTCTTCCTTTTTCTCGCAATTTTTATTTTTACTTTTTTTTGGCAAGAGGGGTTGCCTTTATATATAGTTAAAAAACATCTAGATATTTGGCTATTAACTATAGAAAATATTTAGACATTATCTCTAATCTTGCTGTTTTGTAAAATTGAGAAAATTAGCTCCCCCTTACCATCTTTCCCTTGTATTTTTCACACTCCCTTCCCAATTTATGTCAGCTTTAACATTTGTTTATATTGTTAAGGTTAATAGTAGTTGCATTTGTTGATTCTGAAAAGCAGAAAGCAATGTTGTGAATATATAAATAATACTTGCTTCTAAACCAAGTAGTATGATGGGATCCGTAGAGAACAAATGGGTTTCGTATCCTGGATTGGTACTCAAGATCAAACCATTCCTGAGTTAGGTTCTACTTTGGACAGTATGACTTGGTAATTTTCTGGATTTTCTAATTGCCGTATTTTCTCCTTATTGCTAGAAGAGTACATGCCTTTTTTAATTTTTTCATTTTTTTTTATCATATATCATTTGGCTATTTAGCTTTTTTATCATACTGTCTTTTGAACCTTTAATAAGAACTAATTTCTTTCTGATCTGATGCAGAGTTAGCATCATTTTATTTCATTGCATCTTTAGACAGAGTCTATGCTTTCCTAGATCTCATGTCCATCCTCTTTTTGTGGATTTCTTTTGCAACTTTCTAGAGTACTTCCTGAAGTAATTTTTTCAAGAGGAATGTGTGTGGGTGCTTGTCAGCACTATGAAAATATCTTTCATTTTCACACCTAATGGATACCTTGGTTGGATATAGAATTAAGGTTTAAAATAATTTTACCTCAGAATTTTGAAGGTTGCATTCCATTGTCTTTTAGTAACCAGTTTTACTGATAAGAAAGAGGTTTGATGTTAATATGAATCATTTCTTTGTAAACTGTTTTTGTTCTCTGGAAGCTTTTTATATCAGTGCCTCTTTATCTTTGGTATTCTGAAATTTAATAAGGATGAGTGATAGTTCTTTTTTTTTATTCTTCCAGTAAACTGCTTATGGGACCCTGTGAACATGAAGGTTTTTGTTTTTCTTTAAAGCTCTGGGAAACCATCTGTCTTTCTTCCCTTCTCCTTTCTCTGTACTATCCCCTCCACCATTCCCTTTTGTTTCTTGGAGTTTCTATTTCAATCCTCTGTTTCTTAATTTTTCTTTTGTTTTCCATGTCTTTGTTTTCTTTTCTTTTTTTTTTTTCCCTTTCTTCCCTATATTTTGTAAGATTTCCTTGAACTTTTCTTCGGGTCTTTTATTTAATTATTTCAGCTATCACTTAACTATTTCAGGGAATTCTTTCTAGTCCATTGCTGCCTACTCTTATTTTATAGATATAATCTTGGATCTCAGGATACCAATTGTATTTTTTCTTTATTTTTTTTTTTCTCTTTGTTAATATGAATCTTTGAATAAGTTTCAATTTATTTATTTTGATTCTCTCTCTGTCTCTCTCTCTCTCTCTCTCTCTGTGTGTGCTGGTAGTTTTTTTTTTTTTTTTTTTTTTTAGATTTCTGGTGATCCCTGTTTGCCTGTTTATATTTATGAATGGACAGGGTTTACTGTTAGTTTCTTCTGCTGTGTCTGACTTGCTACTAGCTCTCTCTATTCTGTTTTTAAAGTTTACTTATTTTTCCTGTATTTATGGAAAGTTTCATTCACTAAGTGAGGATCTGTGATGAAAATGTTTAACTGATATCAATTGACAGCATTAATTGAAATACTAAGGGAAGCCAAAGTTGGCATTTATTAACTTATTCCTTTAGAGAGAGATTTTAAGTATTATTATTATTATTATTTTTTAAAGATTTTATTTATTTATTCATTTATCCCCCCCTTGCTGCTTGTGCTCGCTGGGTCAGCTAACCACGCCGTGTGGGCGGGCTTGTCTTCACCAGGAGGCCCCAGGAACCGAACCCGGGGCCTCCCATATGGTAAACTGGAGCCCTACTGATTGAGCCACAGCCGCTTCCCTTTAAGTATTATTTTAATCATGATTTTATGTTTCCATCAAGTAAATTTCATTATGTAGCCATTGTTGTTTGGCTGTATTTTGGTTCACAGAGTTTCTCCCCAAAGAACACTATTATTTACTGCTGTATATACCTGAACTTTGGTGTACTCACTTGAAAATAAAAATGATAGTATCTGTCTTCTCTATCTCACAGAGTGGTTGTAAGCATTACAAGATAATGTGTCCAGGCATGTTGTTAAACTTTAATGTACTCTTATCAGTAGAAGGTTTTAGTATAAAAACTAGTAATAATATAGCCCTTACTTTGAATATTAGTCCTTTATCTTAAAACCTCTATTTATGAATAAGTTATTGATTGCTCCTTTCCAGATACATTGTTTGATTTGTAATTCTAATGTAAATAAGACGTTTTTCAGTATATTTTCCTGGGATAGGAAAAAAAAAATTAAAGAAAAATATTGATATTGCATAGAATGAATGCTTTTCTAACTTGGTTATTAGTGATATATCAGTAGTGAAACTTTTTTTCTGTACGTTTTTTGGAGTGGTTGGAAAGTAGTATTAATTGAAATTACACAGGAGCATAGTGTTGTTGGTGTTAAAAATGATAATAAATGAAAAGTCATATAGCATACATAGCAAAAGTATTTTCCTGGATTTTCCTCCTGGGTGGGCCTGGGAGACAACCTCACACCTTGGCTGCTCATCAGCACAGGAAGCATTTGCATGTCTATTAAAGATTTACTGTATTATTTTGTTCCAAGACCAGTCTGTAGGTATGCTCTAGGTGACTCTAAATCTCTAAACGAGATGCCATAATTTTTGCCTTCTTAGAGTATGTTCCACTACAGATAGTAGTAATATTGGCTATGAAGAAACTTAATTGCATTAAAAAGTGGGAAATTTCATCTGTTTCAAAGGCCTATATTATGGAATAAGTAAATTGCAATAATGTAAATCCAGGGTTTATTTTAATTTATAAAAATTCATTTGCTTAATATCATTTCTTAACCTAAGTATTCACTTTTAAATGTGGAGAGCCATTCCTTCTAAACAAGTAAAAATCTACAGTGTATTTGTTCATAATCTTACTGTTTTGAAATTGGTGCAAATCTAAGACATGGTTTTATCACTAAAAGATTTTGGTGAAAATGCTGCAATGTGTTGGTTTCTTACAGTCTTTACTCTATTAATAGCTAACAAATTGGTATTTTTTGTTGTGTCTGTCTGTGAAGACATTTTGTTCTTTGAAATACTTTTTTCCACCTAGTTTGCCTTATACTTAAACTTTCCAGTTCAGGGATATCCATAAATTTGGTCCTTTGAATTATGTTTGTCTTATAGAATTATGATAAGGTTTGTTTACGTGAACTAGAATGTTAGTGTTTAGTAATTCCAAGTTTAAAAATTTAAAATTCTGTGAGTAGTCTCACAAGATAGCTTAATTCTGCTATCTAATATATACTTTCGTAACATATAAATTGTGATATGATTTTTTAATGTATAATTATTGTGATCTAGTCAAATTTAACAAGTTACTACAGAAAACAAAATGCATATATATATATTTGTTGCTTTCCTAAGTTTAGGGCCTTTCCTTCTCCTTTACTTTGTATGTACTTGTGTGCTTTTTGTTCATGTTCTATTTATGACGTGACTTTAGAACTAAATTATAAAGTGATTAAGGAGAAAGAGAAATGACAGTATGATTTCCTGTTTACTACCCTGCAGCAAGCTTTTTCCATAGAGAGTAAAGAGCTGTGGTAGTGACTTTGTAAACCACATGATAGATTAGAGCTCACTTTGACTGTTGAGGTTGTTGTAAATGAAGAATAAACATGGGAAAATTAAATTTATTTTCATGACATTGAAACTCTGAGATTTAACTAATATATTTATAAAAATGCTGCAAAAATTGTGTTTCTTATAGTTCAATATATTTGTTTGGAAAATTTTAACCAAGATAATCAAATGAAAACACACACACCCACCCACTTGCGCCTTCCTTATAAGCAATTGATTTTTGTGTATTGACCTTGTGTTATTCTATAGCCTTGCTAAATTCACTTCTTAATTTCAGTAGTTACTTTTAGGATTTCTATATAGTTGTGTCATCTGTGAAGAGCAACTGTTCTTCCTTTCCAATCTTTATGCCTTTAATTTCTTTTTCTGGTCTAATCTAACTAGCTAGGACCTATAGTACAATGTTGAGTAAAAGTGGCAGGAATTAACATTTTTGCCTAATTTTGCATGCTGTTGGGGAAAAGATTTATTTAATCACTAGTATCATGTTAGCTGTAGGTTTTTCATTGCTGTCCTTTATCAGGTTAAGAACGTTCCCTTCTAATCCTCGTTTGCTGAGAGTTTTTATCATGTGTGTATGAGAGTTTTTATCATGTGTGTATCAAAAGATATTTCTGCATCTATTGAAACAGCCATTAGGACTTTCCCATTATTTTGTTAATATGGTGAATTACTTTCATTGCTGGAATAAATCCTATTTCATCACGATGTATATCTTTTAATACATTACTAATTTTGAGTTTGCTAATTTTTTGTTAACAATTTTATTTTTTTAAATTTAAATTTACATTGGTCTGGAGCCTTCTTTGTGGGGAGAGTTTCGATAATAAATCCAATTTCTTTAAAAGATAAAGGGATATTCAGACTATCTATTCCATCTTGTGTCATTTGGGGTTTGTTGTAGATTCAAAGGATTTATCTATTCTTTGTAAATTGTTGGATTTATTTGGCATAAAGTTGTTTTAATATTTCCTTACCTTTTTAATGTTTGCAGGATCTTTATTTGATACCCCTTTATTAAATCCCAATATTGGTAATTTGATGTTTCTCTCTCTCCCCCTGCCCTTGAGTCATCTTGCTACGGGTTTATCCATTTTATTAATCTTTTCAAAGAGCCAGCTTTTTGCTTTGTTAATTTTCTTCATCCTTTGTTTTCTGTTTCATTGAATTTTTATTCTTATGTTTTATTACTTCTTTCAACTTATTTTGGGTTTAATTTGCTTGTCTTTTTCTGGCTTCTTGAGGGAGAAACTTAAGTAATTTGATTTTTAAAGATTAATATTTTTTTGTTAGAGAAGTTATAGGTTTACAGAAATATGCATAAAATATATACAATACAGAATTTCCATATATCACCCTATTATTAACACCATGCATTAGTGCAGTACATTTGTTAAAATTCATGAAAGAACATTTTTATGCTTGTACTATTAACTATATTCTATTGTTTACTGTAGTGTTTACTGTGTTATACAGTCCTATGATTTTTCTTCTAATTTTCTTCTAGTAACATACAACCTAGAATGTCCTCCTTCTAACCACATTCATATATAGAATTCTGTGCTGTTAACTTCTTTACTTCTGGTAATACTCTGTCTTGCTATTCAGTGTGTCTTATATTAAATATAGCTACTCCCGCTTTCTATGCATACTGTTTGCCTCTTATATCTTTTTCAAACATCCCTTTACTTTTAGCCTATCTGTGTCTTATATTTAAAATGCCTCTTTTATAAGCAGCTTGTGTCTGGGTCTTGCTTTTTTTTTTTTTTTTTAATCTCATATGACAATCTTTGCCTTTTAGTAGGGGTGTTTAGGCTCTTTATATTTAATATAATTATTGATATCATTGGATTCAAATCTATTGTCTTGCTCTGTTTTCTGTTTTCTCATGTGTTCTTTGTTACTTTTATCTTAATTTCTTGCCTTCTTTTGGATTGAGTATTCTTTTTTTTAATGTTCCATTTTATCTCCACTATTGGATTACTAAGCTATGCCTCTTAGTTAATGTGAATTTAAGTCTATTAATAACTATTTGCTATTTATTTGTCCTTTTTAAAACAAATCCTTCCCCTTATCCTTTTTTGCTTTCTTTTGGGTTAATTGAATTTGTTTTTGTATTCCATTTAAATTACTTTATCATCATGTATTCTCAGTGGGTCTGTTTTCACTCCTAAGGGGGTAAAAATTAGATTTTGGGGAGAGGGCAAAAAACTTACATTTTACAGTTATTTGTGGTCTTATAAAGGGCCATATTGCACAAACAGATATATAGTATATCTGTGATATTAAAATTTTAAGGGGGCGGGCAGAATGACTAGGAAGAAGAAAGTCTTAAAAGTCTCCTAAGGCAGGTGACAATGGACAAATAAATTTGAGAAATACTACTCTTTTGTCATTTCCTTGTTAGTGGTTTCTAGGGCAGTGGTTTTTATCATTATTATTACTATTATTATTATTATTATTATTATTATTATTTAGGAGGTACCAGGGATTGAACCTAGGACCTCGTATATGAGAAGCATGTGCTCAGCCTCTGAATTATACCTGCTCTCCTAACCCAGAGCAATTTTGCCTTGCAGGGAACATTTGGCAATGTCTGGAGACAGAATTGTCATGACTGGGGGCAGGTATCCTATTGGCATTTAGTGGGTAGAGGCTAGGGATGCTGTCAGACTTTTTGTAGTGCATGGGACAGCCCTAAACGATAAAGAATTATCCTGTTCAAAATGTCAGTAGTGCAGTGGTTGAGAAATCCTGCTCTTGGGGTTATAGTATGTATCCTTAACTTATCACAATGTATATAAGTTTAATATTATACTAATCAGGTAAAATAAGACCCTTGTAAAACTGAAGTTATGTTTGTCCCTTCCCCTCCCTCTGAGTCCTTTGGCTGTTGTTCTCATGTATATTATATCTACATTGTTATAAAACCCACAATATAATGTCATAGCTTTGCTTTAAATAGTCATGTGTCTTTTAAAGAAAATATGAGCAGGAAAAATATAGTCTTTAATATTTACATACATATAATTTTTGAGTTACTCATTTCTCTCTATAGATATAGGTTTCTGTCTCACATTTTCCTCTGGTCTGAAGAGCTTCTTTAGCATTTCTTTAAGAGCAAATCTGTTGGTGACCAGGATACTCATTTTTAATTTATCTTAAATGTCTTTATTTCACCTTCATTCCTGAAGGATTTTTTCATTGTATACAGAATTCTGATTTGATAGTTTTCTTTCTTTCAACACTTTAAAGAGTCATTTCATTGTCTTCTGGCCTCTATCATTTCTGATGAGAAGTCAGCTGTCATTTTGTGTTGTTACCCTGTATCATTTTTCTCTGGCTACTTTCAGGGTGTTCTCTTTGATTTACACTAGGTTGAGCATGATGTGCCTAGGTGTTGTTTTCTTTCCAGTTTTTTCTGCTTGGGCTCTAGTGACCTCTTTGATTTGTAAATTTGTTTTTCACTTAACTTGGAAAGTTTTTGGCCATTGTTTTTTCAAAACGTTTTTTGCTGTTTTCTCCTTTGCTTCTGGGATTCCTCTGAAATCTATGTAGATCAATTGATAATGTTCCTCAGCTTATGACGCTCTATTCTTTTTTTTTTTTCAGTCTATTTTTCTCTTTGTTCTACAGACAAGATGGTTTTTTAAAAATAATTTTTTAATTAAAAAATACTTTAGATTACATAAATGTTACATAAAAAATACAGGGGATTCCAATATGTCCCACTCCCTCCCCCCTCCCCCCCCCACTTTCCCACATTAACAACATCCTTCATTAATGTGGTACATTTGTTACAATTGATGAACACACATTGGAGCATTGCTGCTAAGGGTGGATTATAGTTTACATTATAGTTTACACTCTGTCCTGCACAATTTTGTAAGTTATGACAAAATATATAATGGTCTGTATCCATCATTGCAATGTCATTCAAAACAATGCCAATGTCCCTAAAATTTCCCCATATTCTACCTGTTTTTCCCTCTCCCTCCCCTCAGAACCTGTGGTGGCCACTGCCTCCACATCAATGATAAAAGTTCTTCCATTGCTAGAATAACAATAAGCCTATAGTAGAATTTCTGTAAGTCTATTCTAGTCCATCGTTCATTTCCCAATCCTGAGGATTCTGGGATGGTGATGCCCAATCTGCTTCTAATTGAGAGCGGGTTTAGATCCCATGGGACTGATCGATGGGACTGACTTGCTTGCAGTCGCAGACTCTCTCTGTTCCTTGGGATGGGCATTGTCCATCATCATCTCCTTGTTGTCCTGGATGAGTCCAGTGAATCTGGAGAGTAGGCATTGCAGCCCTGTTGAGATTCAGGGCCCAGCTGGCACATGGACAGCCCAAAGATTTAAGTCTCCTGGACATACACCTATCAAGTCTAGTACTAACTATGGATTCAAATAGAAGGGGCAGAAGAGGCATGTGTAGGGAAACCACAAATGAGTCCAACTCTGTCACACTGGGGAGTGTAAATTCCAAAATAGGGCCCACCGGCAAGGTCCCAAACTCCTGAGCTGTCTGCTGTGCCTATAGTGTCTGGATGTCTCTAGAGCCCTCAGGAGCCCCTCTATTTGAGGCAATATTTATGGTGACAGTCTCAGAAATCCTGCTGAGACGTGCATAAGCATAACCTCTGGAATGACCTCCTACTCACTTTGAAATCGCTTAGCTATAAAAACTATTTGTATTTACCTTTTCCCCCTTTTGGTCAAGATCTTTTTCCAGGTGTACTGCTAGTTGGTGTTTGGTAATCCCTCGGTGCCAGGGAGGCTCATCCCTGGTAGTCATGTCCCCTGCTGGGTTTTTATTAATCTCATTTCATTGTTCTGTCATCTTTAGTCTGCTAGCCCACACACTGAGATTTTCCATTTATTTTTTGTTTTAGGTTCAGTTTCTCTACCGAAATTCTCTATCTCTTCATTTATTATTAGCTATGTCCTTGACTGTTTTTATGATAGTTGTTTTAAAGTTCTTGTCTGTAATTTGAACATTAGGGTTTCTCAGGGTTAGTTTTTGTTGGTTGCTTTTTTCTTTGCCTATCATTTTGCATTTTCTTGTTTCTTCACGTGTCAGATAGTTTTTGGTGGTACATAGTTCATTGGGATGCTATATTGTTGTCCTCCTCTTCTTTTTTTTTTTTTTTAAGGCGGTACCAGTATTGAACCAAAAACCTCATATATGCGAAGCAGGCAGTCAGCCGCTGAGCTATACCCACCCCTGTTGTCCTCTACTGAAGAATGTTAATTTTTGGTCTAGCTGGTACTTAACTTTGGTTCTGTTCAAACTCAAAACTTTGTTTCTTCTGTTGTGGGAAGCAGCTGAAAGCTTTTTTTTTTTTTCCTTTCCTTTCTCCTGTATTTATTGGAATCTCCCCTATGCACGTGTGGTTCAGGAGTTAGCTAAGCATTTGGGCTCCCTCTCTTTCTCTCTCTTGTTGGATATCTCCCTTACTTTTCAACCTTTCTAGCAGCTCTAAACTCCATCCTCTGACTCCTTACGTCATCATGAAGACTGTGGCTTTCTGCTTGAGTTTTAGCCCTGCACCCCAATCTCAAGGAATGAGGGAGCTCTCAGGCAAAAAGCCATATAAATGCCAATCTCACCTAGTGAAGTTCTCTTTTGTCAAGGGTCTATTTCCCTCTAGTTACTGCCTCCTTTGGGTGCTTCCACTGCCTTCAAATAGTTTTTTTTAAAAAAATATTTTGTATAGAGTTTATAATTTTATAAATAGAAGGTTAGTCTTTTACAAGGTGCTACTCTACCACTATTAGAAGTAGAATTCTTCTAGATATATATTTTAATGTATAGATATAAAAATTTATTTTATACTCTATATAGTTTACATAACATTATTTGTTATCTAATTTAATGCTTGTAATAAGCCCTGAGGGGTAGAAATTTCATCTACATTTATAGTTGAGGACACTAAAGGTTTAAAACAGCTGAATTTCAGCCATTTACCTGGAAACATAGCTGATCCTTTTCTCCAGGAACATTTATAGAATTTCAAACTAGAGGGGACTTTGGAAATCTAGTCCAAAATCCATTCATTTTACAGATTAGAAAACAGTGATCATGTATTCAGGTAGGAGTAGTATCTGAGGTTTCTTTATTGCTCATCTTCTGATACTTTGTATTTTCTTCTTTCTAACTGTCCTGTAAAACTATTTGCTTCTCTTTACTATAGGATGCCTTTATCTTGTCTACAATAGGGCTGTGACCTAGTAAGTTGTTAAGAATAGAGTGTCTTTTATTTTCAAAAGTAAGATCAAAGGAAAACAATAATTTGAGATCTATATTTGAAAAGCAACTTAATATAATTTCCTTAGAAATGTGTGAAATTTTCAGTGAATTGGCTTTTATATTAAAAAAAGACATGAAAGGTTTTGCCCCACTGGGTGAAAAATTATTTTTAACTTTAATATTGTAGTTATTTTAAGGGCCCAGGGAGATAGGAGAAGAAAGGAATGAAAGAAATAGGAAGTGGATAAAAAGTGAAAGAAAGCGTATTAACTATAAAGGAAAGGAGAGAAAGAATATAGAGGATTAGTAAACTATTCTTTTATTCTGCCTTTAAAAAAACTTTTGTTTTTCTGTTTCCATTGACATTACCTTAATTCCATTTCTAGTTACAGCATATGTAATATCATTCTCAGGACATTAGGGACATAGAAATATTGAAAGTGTGGGCATTGGTAGGCCTCGTACAGGAAAAAGAACAGATAAGAGTCTTATTCAGTCCAGGTAATAAGTGTGAGCTTCAGGATAAAGCTGAGGTTGAAACATGCAGTTTGAATCAGAGATGCCAAAGCTTAATCTGAGTTGAAACTGGAATTTTGATTTAGAATCTTCAAGCCATGGATAGTAACCAGGAAAATAAAGGAGGATGGAGAGTTAATTGGACCTAGTTGTGGTGGATGGCATATGTGTGGTCCTGAAATAGTCTTTTCTGTGTTTGCTCTTGATGTGTGTTAAGACTCCAAAAGTTACCACCAGGTACTTGACATCTAAACTTAAAGGCAATAGGACCTAAGTCCTTGCTTTCATATTTGTTATTTATCTTCATGTACTTTTAAATTTATTTTCATAAATTAGCATTATATGTTCAAAAATGTTCAAGAATTATTTTAACCTATATTTAGAGCTTTATCTATCATGGTTCTTTTGCCAGCTTGCTATTAGGGGTGGATTTTAGACTCTCTGGAGCCTGGGCCTTTGGCTCCTGGGAATTTACTCTTTGTGTAAACACTGAGGACGGTGTTGGAGTTCTCTTTTTAAACCTTTACTAGTGACTGGTTGGGGGAGAGGCTGAGAATGGTTTGTCAGGAGGGTTTAAAACCCTCTGAGAATGGATAAAGGGAGACTCTTCCATCTGGGGAATCCTCCTACTTTGTGAGTAGGATCATTCATTCCTAGGACTACCTGGGAAGCTGTGTCTCTTGAACCTGCAGTGTTTTCTTCCTTGGAGTAATTATTTCCATGAGTTTTTGACATAGAGAAACTTTCTTTAACTATCTTTTTGCATTCTTGCATCAATCAAATTATCTTCCTGATGTGATAACCATGTACCTACCATGATATTTTCTTCTATGTGTGTTTTTGCTTATGCTGTTAATTTTTTCACCCTAGGAAATCTTTTTCTTCCTAGGTCTTTGTTAGTGATAATCTCCTAAATTCTTTAAGGGCCAAATTCTAATATCACCTCTTCAGTATTTTTCCAGATCACAGTCAAAAGTTGGAATGATTTCTCTGTGATATTTTAACATTTTCATGCCTTTGCTTCCTTATGGCTTTAGATAGAGTAGTTATTAATATAGATCTTTTCTTTCTATTTGTGTATTATAAACTTCCTGAGAGCAGGTACTGTATTTAATACAACTGTTTTCTTTCCCGTGTAGGATCTAGCAGTACCTAGACCAAGTAAGCTTTTAATAAGTATTTGATGAGTGAATGAGGAAGAAAAAGAAAATATCAGTTTTAGATATCGTTATGTAACTGATTTTGGGGCAAGGCAGGGAACAAGAATTGGGATAGCTGAGGCAAGGCAGGGAACACAAAAGAGATCACAGTTATGAAAGCAGACTGTATCCAGGATAGGGTTTTGGTAAGGGCAGTGCTAGAGTTCTGGAACTATACTATACATCTGTCAGGTTTTTGTGTCTAGCAAAATGGAACTAACAGGATAGGAATTGGTAGAACTAATTGAGTGGTTATTCCTGGTGAAGCTGGTTGGGTAGTACCGGGATAGCCCCAGAATGGGTTAACATATAAGGTATCAAAATCAGGTAAGTAGAACTAGGGCACTATAGTCGGAATATGATAGTGTTCATCGTTCTGGAGGATTGGTTCATACTGATTAGGAAGCTGCCCCAGTGAGACAGATTAGATTAGGAGCAAAGGATAGTAAGGCAAAACAGGCTCTGATTCTGTTTGGGAGATTCTTGTAGGAAAAGAAAGTGAATTTGGGCATTGTATTTTTTTTTTTTTTAAGATTTATTTTATTTAATTATTTCTAACCCCCTCATTGTTTGCCCCTGCTGACTGCTCTGTGTGTCTGTTCGTTGTGTGCTTGTCTTCTTTTTTTTTAGGAGGCACTGGGAACTGAGCCTGTTACCACCCATGTAGGAGGGAGGTGCCCATTCGCTTGAGCCACTTCTGATTCCTGCTTGTTGTGTCTCTCATTGTGTTTCCTTGTTGTGCCTCTTCATTGTGTCAGCTCGTTGTGTCAGCTCACTGCGCCAGTCTGTGGCATCAGCTCGCTGTTTTCTTGTTTACTTGTTTTCTTTAGGAGCACTGGGAAGTGAACCCTAGACCTCCCATATGGTATGTGGCTGCCCTACTACTTGAGCCACATTTGCTTCCCTTGTTTTTTTTTTAATACAAATCAGTTTTGTTGATACATATTTAATAAAGCATACAATTGATCCAAAGAGTACAGTCAATGGTATTTGGTATAATCACATAGTTGTGCATTCATAACTTCAATCGTTATTAGAGAATTTTCATTATTTTGATGATAATAATAATAATAAACAAAAACCAGACAACCAGACAGGAAAATTCTTCACCTTTCAATCTCTCTATGCTTCCCCTGCTGTACATAGCTGCTATTTGTGGCTATTCTTGTACAATTATTTATTTATTTATCAGGGAGTTTTATTGAGATATATTCACATACTATACCATCTATCCAAAGTATATAGTCGTATATATACTTTTACTATAATCACAATGTTGTGCATTCATCACCACAGAAAATTTTAGAACAATTTCATTACTCCAAAAATAAAAACTCCACACTCCTTAAGCAGTCCTTCCCCATACCTACATAACCACTAATCTAATTTCATCTTTATAAATTGATTAATATTCACATTTTATATAAATGGAATCATACAACATGTAGTACTTTGTATCTGGTTTCTTTCATTTAGCATAATGTTTTTTTTTTTTATCTGATATTAATTAACATCTTGTAGTAACATCTTGTTCAATTTCAAAGAAAAATTGTCTGAAGTGTGCAATTTTACCCATATTCCTATTTCACATGCGGTTTTACTATGCTTACGGTACCATGTTACACTTTTTAGCTCTCATTTAATAGTATATGTGACCATAGACTTTCCCTTTCAACCACTTTCATACCCACATAATATTACTGCTAGTTACAAAAATTTGTTGGGCTTTCACCTTTTCTGTTCATTCCAAAGAAATGTACCAGTTTGGCACAAGTTAACCCTCAGCTTTCTTAACTCTCATTCTATTTTCTGGTGACCCATATTCAAGTTAGTAACCCCATGAATTTACACAGTATATTTAGTTCATAGTAGCACAATCATACAATTATTTGTCCTTTTGTGTCTGGCTTGCTTCACTCAACATAATGTCCTCCAGGTTCATCCATGTTGTCATATGCTTCACAACTTCATTTCTTCTTACAGCTGCATAATACTCAATCATGTGTATACACCACAGTTTTGTTTACTCATTCATCGGTTGATGGACATCTGGGTGTTTCCAACTTTTGGCAATTGTGAATAATGCCACTGTGCACACGGGTGTGCAGGTGTCTATTTGTGTCACTGCTCTTAGTTTTTCTGGGTATAAACCCAGTAGTGGTATTGCCAGGTCATGTGGCAAGTCTATATTCAACTTCCTTTGGAACTGCCAAACAGTCCTCCACAGTGGCTGTAACATTCTGCATTCCCACCAGCAGTGAATAAGCGTTCCTATCTCTCCACATCCTCTCCAACACTTGTAGTTCTGTTTTTTTTTTAATAGTAGCCATTCTAATAGGGGTGAAATGATATCTCATTGTAGCATTGATTTGCATTTCCCTAATCACTAGTGATGTTGAGCTTTTTTTATGTGTTTTTTCGCCATTTGTATTTCTTCTTTGGACAAAGGTCTATTCAAGTCTTTTGCCCATTTTTTATTGGGTTGTTTGTCCTTTTATTGTTGAGTTGTAGCATCTCTTTATATATCATGGATATTAAATCCTTATCAGATAAGTTATTTCCAAATATTTTCTCCCTTTGAATTGGCTGCCTTTTTACCCTTTTGAAAAAGTCCTGTGAGGTGCAAAAATATTTAATTTTGAGGAGATCCCCTTTATTTTTTCTTTTGTTGCATGTGCTTTGGGTGTAAGGTCCAAGAATCCACCACTTACCATAAGGTCTTCAAGATGTTTTCCTACATTTTCTTCTAGTAGTTTTATGGTCCTGGCTTTTATATTTAGGTCTTTGATCCGTTTTGAGTTGATTCTTGTATAGGGAGGGTGGTCGGGGTCCTCTTTAATTCTTTTGGTTATGGATATCCAGTTCTCCCAGTGCCATTTGTTGAAGAGACTGTTTTGTCCTGTTAACATGGCTTTGGTAGGTTTGTCAAAAACCAGTGGGCTGTAGAGGTGAGGGTTAATTTCTGGTCTCTCAATTTTATTCCACTGATCGATGTGTCCATCTTTATGCCAATACCATGCTGTTTTGTCCGCTCTAGCTTTGTAAGGTGTTTCAAGGTCAGGCAGTAAAATTCCTCCCATGTCTCTCTTCTTTTTTACAATTATTTAGGGTATTTGGGTGCACTTTCCTTCCAAATGAATTTGGTGTTTGACTTTTCTATTTCTGTAACGTAGGCTGTTGGAAGTTTGGTTGGTATTGCATTGAATCTGTAAATCAGTTTGGGTAGGATTAACATCTTCATGATATTTAGTCTTCCAATCCATGAACATGGAATGTCTTTCTATTTGTTTAGGTCTTTATTGATTCTTTTTGCAGCGTTTTGTAGTTTTCTGCATATAGGTTTTGTACTACTTTGGTTAAATTGATTCCTAGGTATTTGAGTCTTTTTCTTGCTAATGTAAATGGAATTTTTCCTTTGATTTCCTCCTCAGATTGTTCAATACTAGTGTATAGAAACATTACTGATTTTTGTGTGTTGTCCTTGTATCCTGCCACTTTGCTGAACTCGTATATTAGCTTAAGTAACTTTGTCATAGACATTTTAGAGTTTTCTAAATATAGGATCATGTCATCTGCAAATAGTGAGAGTTTACTTCCTCTTTTCCTGTTTGGATGCCTTTTATTTATTGATTTTTTTTCTTGTCTAATTGCTGTAGCTAGAACTTCTATCACAGTGTTGAATAACAGTGATGACAGTGGGCATCCTTGTCTTGTTCCTGATGTTAGAACAATTTCCCCATTGAGTATGATGTTGGTTGTGGGATTTTCATATATGCCTTTTATTATATTGAGGAATTTTCCTTCTCTTCTTGTCTTTCAAAGTCTTTTTATCAAGAAAGGATGCTGGATTTTGTCGAATGCCTTTTCTGCATTGATCCAGATTATCATCTGTTTTTTTTTTTTCCCTTCAATTTGTTAATTTTTTGTATTATGTTAATTGATTTTCTTAAGTTGAACCAGCCTTGTATACCAGGAATAAATCCCACTTGGTTGTGATGTATTAAGTCTTTTGATATGCTGTTGGATTCTATCTGCAAGTATTTTGTTGCAAATTTTGCATCTCAGTTCATTAGAGAGATTGGCTTGTAATTTTCTTGTAGTGCCTTCACCTGGCTTTAGCATTATGCGTTGGGTAATTTTCCCTCCTCTTCAATTTTTTGTAAGAGTTTAAACAAGATTTGTGTTAATTCCTTTCGAAATGCTTTGTAGAATTCACCTGTGAATCTTTCTGGTCCTGGACTTTTCTTTGTTGGGAGATTTTTGATGACTGAGTCAATCTCTTTAAATGTGATTGTTTTGTTGAGTTCTTATATTTCTTTGTAGCATCAGTGTAGTTTGTGCATTTTTAGGAATTTATTCATTTCATCTAGGGTGCCTAGTTTGTTGGCAAAGTTTCTCATAATATCCTCTTATGATCTTTTTTGTTTCTGTGAGGTCAGTGTAACTTTGTCCCTTTCATTTCTGATTTTATTTATTTGCATCTTCTCTCTCTTAGTTAGTCTAGCTAGAGGTTTGTCAATTTTATTGAGCTTCTGAAAGAAGCAGCATTTGGTTTTGTTGATTTTCTCAATTGTTTTTTTTTTTTTTTGTTCTCAATTTTATTTATTTCTGTTCTAATCTTTATTTCTTTCCTTCCTCTTGTTTTGGGATTCGTTTGCTGTTCTTTTTCTAGTTTCTCCAGTTGTTCGGTTAGATCTTTGATTTTAGCTCTTCTTTTTTAATATAGGCATTTAGGGCTATAAGTTTCCCTCTCAAGACTGCCTTCACTGTATCCCATTAGTTTTGAAAAGTTGTGTTCTTGTTTTCATTTGTCTCAATATATTTACTGATTTCCCTTGCAATTTCTGGTTTGCCCCACTGATTATTTAGGAGTGTCTTGTTTAGCCTCCACATATTTACCAATTTTCCCCTTTCTCGTCTCTGTTGATTTCCAGTTTTATTCTGTTATGATCTGAGAAGGTGCTTTATATAATTTAGTCTTTTTATATTTATTGAGACCTGTGTTGTGACCTAACGTGGTCTATCCTGGAGAAAGATCCATGAGCACTTGAGAAGAATGTTTAACCCGCTGAGCTTGGATGCAGTGTTCTGTATATGTCTGTTAGGTCTAACTTGTTTATCATATTGCTCAAGTTCTCTCTTTCCTTGTTGGTCTTCCATATAGATGTTCTATCTAATGATGTGAGTGGTGTGTTGAAGTCTCCAATGATTATCGTAGAGATGTCTATTTCTCCCTTCAGTTTTGACAGAGTTCGCCTTATGTGTTTTGGGGCATCCTGGTTAGGGTCATTGGTATTTATGACTGTTATTTTTTTCCTGGTGAATTTTCCCTTTTATTAATATATAATGGCCTTATCTATCTATTATAACTTTTTTGCATTAAAGTCTGTTTTGTTCCATATTTGTATAGCTACCCCTGTTCTTTTTTGGTTACTGTTTGCGTGGGGATCTTTTCCAACCTTTCACTTTCAGCTGGTTTGAATCCCTGGGTCTAATGTTAGTCTCTTGTAGGCAGCATATGGTTGGCTCATGTTTTTTTTTTTATCCATTTTGTCAGCCTGTATCTTTTGATTGGGGAGTTTAATCCAGTTACATTCAGTGATATCACTGTAAATTCATTATTTACTTCCACCACTTTATTCTTTGGTTTTCATATGTCATCTTATTTTCATCTGTCTTTTTACTCTTTTGGTTACCTTTTCTCTTCTTTGTGCCTTCTACACTCTCCTCCAATCCTCTCTCTCCTCTCTTTTTCTTTAGGGCTATAAGGCTAATTCTTCTTGCAAAGGTGGATTCTTTTTTCAGACTCTCTAAGTTTCTGTTTATTTGTGGATATTTTATACTCACCTTCATATTTGAAGAACAGTTTTGCTGGATCAAGAATTCTTGGCTGGCAGTATTTCTCTTTCAGTATCTAATTGTTTCATACCACTGTCTTCTCACCTGCATGGTTTCTATTGAGAAATCCGTACTAAGTCTTACTGGGTGTCCATTGTATGTGATGGGTTGCTTCTCCCTTGCTGCTTTCAGGATTTTCTCTTTATCTTTTACATTTGATATTCTGAGTAGTGTGTGTCTTGAAATAGGTCTATTCAGGTATATCCTGATTGGGGTACACTGTGCTTCTTGGACATTTAAGTTAATTTCTTTTGTGAGAGTTGGGAAATTTTTAGCTATTATTTCCTCAAATACTCTTTCTGCCCCTTTTCCCTTCTCTTCTCCTTCTGGAACTCCCATGTCATGTATTTGGTTGCATTTTGTATTATTATTCAACTCCTTGAGTCCTTATTCAATTTTTTCCCATTCTTTTCTCTCTCTCTGCTCTTTTTCCCTTCAATTTCAGCTGTTCTGTCTTCGGTATCACTTATTCTTTCTTCTCTTAGTTTTAGTCTGCTGTTGTATGCCTCTAACGTGTTTTTTTTTTTATCTCACCTACCACATCTTCCCTTCCCGTGAGCTCTATTACTTTTGTATTCAGGTTTTCAAATTTTTCTTTGTGCTTACTCTGTGTCTTCTTGATGGCCTTTATCTCTGTAGCCATATTGTCGTTCAACTCCTTAATTTAATTTTGGAAATTTGTGTGCTTCTCGTTGATTAGTTGTCTGAAATCCTTTGTCTCTTCTGGGGCTTATAAAAGCTTTCTTAGGCCATTTCTTCCATTTTTTTTAGTATGGCTAGTACTTTTTTGCTGATTTTTAGGTATCTGATTAGGATGGTGAGATTACTTAGATGCTCAATTTCTCTCGCTTTCATAGGGATTTAGTGGTGGGAGACTATGTGTTACTGCTGTTCTTTGATTCTTTGTTCAACCTGTTTTGGATTTTAGGATTGTTCCTGTTATTCGTTCAGATTTGTACCTTGGACCCAGTAATGGGTTGCAGACCTGCTTCCAAAGGCCTTGGGGAGGGAGGCTGTAAATGCCAGAAAAAGCCTCTCTTGCTTATTTACTTTTTTTAAAAATCAGGTACCTGGTATTGAACCCAGGACCTTGTACATGGGAAGCAGGTGCACAACCCCTGAGCTACATCTGTTCCCCAATGAGAGTTGTTTTTTTTTTGTTTGTTTCTTTGTTTTTAAGAGGTACTGTGGATTGAACCCGGGACCTGGTACATGGGAAGCAGGCACTCAACCCCTTGAGCTACATCCCCTTCTTGCTTATTTATGTTTAATTTCCTTGCATGCACTTCCTTGGTCCGCCAGCAGATGGCGCTCTTTGACAGCCGTTTCAGTTCAGTGCCTGGTCAGGTTGTGTTCGCTGCAGCATGGACCTGTTTAATGTGGTAAGGATCCTATCTAGAAGCTAATAGCCTCATAGTTCAAACTTCCGCAGAGGCTGTTCTCCAACATTTGCCGGCAGCCCCCTCCCTTTTCCCAGGTAGGAAATAATTCCACTCTCCTCTATGTCCTCAACAGCCAGTCCTGGTCAGTAGAGAGGGAGATTGAGAGGGTTGGATTTTGTTAGCCCTTTGCTACCTCCCCAAAACAGTGGCATGACCCCACCCACTCTGGAAGGGCTCGTGGGACACAGTGGACCAAATTTGTGGGTCAAGAGCTGAGCCAGCCTTAGTCTGTGTTGTTCTCTCTCCTGTTCCTGGGCAGATGGGTACCTGGGGCCCTTCTGTCTGTAGTCCCTGGCCCCCTAAGCCTGAGAATTCAAAAGTGTCTATAGGGTGGGGCAGATTGCAGGCACCTGCGGCTTTAACGCACAGTTTTGCCTTTGCAATTCTTTTTTTTTTTGCCCCTCTCTGTTCTGGTTGGTGTTCAGCCTTCTCCTTGTGTCCTAAACCAAAAGGTTTTTTTCCAGGCCATTTCTGCCTGTCCTCTAGCTATTTTTCTGGGAGAGAAGAGTCCTTTGACTTTCTAGTCCCAACATCTTTCCCCAAGTTTCTCTCTATTTATAGTTGAAGAAAGTAGTGCCAGGTGTTGTAAATCTTTTGCCAGGAACTAGATATAAGATGAGATTTAATCAGAGGTCGCTATTGGAATTTCTTACCTTCCTCTTCACCTGGATGATAAGAAGTTTAATTACAGAGCTTAATTACAACTTAATCTTGTCGTATGATGTGTCAGCTACCATCGTTTCCAAGTCTCCTGATTCTTGAAAACCTTAGATAATTTACTTTGAATTTGATCATCAGAACAGCTAAGGGGAAATGTTCTTTATGCTGTAGAATCAGGATGCAGTTTGACCCCAGAGACTTGTTTATGTTGTGCAAGAGAGATGTATTTGTAATCCAAAGAATTGTTATTCATTCCTCCTGTACCACTTAAGAGCATGCCTCCTTGGGTAGAAAACTTAAACTCTGAAATTATTCTTTGTTTTCTTATTTGTAAAATAGTACTTACTACATGGCACATAATCTTTGAACACTGATGATGAAAAAGGGGACAAAAAAAAACGTACAAAAACCATTGTCCCCATAGAGCCCTCTTAGTCTTGGTGGATAGAAATATAAGCCTTCCAATGTAGAGAATTGCAGGTGGTTCCCTGAAATAGTGTTCTTCTTTGGAGAAGAACTTGGGGACAGATGTTTATTCTAATATGGATTATGGAGCTTAATTGCAGTATTTTTTTTTTTTTTTTTTTTAAGATTTCATTGATTTATTTCTCCCCACCCCCTCGTTGTTTGCACTTGCTGTGTCTGTTCATCTTCCTTGTTTCTTTAGGAGGCACTGGAAACTGAACCCGGGACCTTCGATTTGGGAGGGGGGCGCCTGATTGTTTGAGCCACCCTTGTTCCCTGCTTTGTTGTGTCTCTCATTATCTTGTTGTGTCACCTTGCTGTGCCTGCCTGTTGCGTCAGCACGCTGTCTTACTCACCCTCTTTAGGAGGCACTGGGAACCTCTGCTTCCTACTTTGTTGGGTCTCCCATTATGTTTTTCTTCTTGTGGCTCTTGTTGTGTCAGCTTGCCACACCTGCTCATTGTGCCAGTTTGCTGTCTTCTTCAGGAGGCACTGGGAACCGAACCAGGGACCTCCCATGTGGTAGGCAGGAGCTTAGTTGCTTGAGTCACATCTGCTTCCCTGCAGTATTTTTAAATAAGGGGAAAGCACTATTATGTAGACCTTTAGCGAGGTTTAAAAGTAACTTTTGTTTGTGCATTTAAGTTTTAATTATATTTTTATTGGGATTGGTGTGGTATGAATTATTCTTGATAAAGAATCAGAATTTGTTGTAAATATGTTTTGGAGGATTTGAATTGTGTTATTTTAATGCTTCAATACTAATGAATTGGTTTCTGAGTAATCTTTTTTTTTTTTTTTTTATCCCCTGAGAAGTGTTTTTTTTTTTTTTTTTTTTTTAGTGTACCAGTGCCCAGATTGAACCAGGAACCTTGTATGTGGGAAGCTGGTGCCCAACCACTGAGCCACATTGGCTTCCCTGAGTTGATTTCCCCTGCTTCCCCAGATGGCTCCCTTGTCTTTTTGCTCATTGTTTTATTTTTTGTTTGTTTGCTTGTTGTCTGCTTGTTTGTTTGTCTTCTTTAGGAGGCACTGGGAACCGAACTTGGGACCTCTCATGTGGGAGGCATGCGCTCAACTGCTTGAGCCACATCTGCTCCCCAGAAGTGTGTATTTAAAAAAGTTACATAGAAAGGTTGTGGAAGGCTGAAAAATTTGGGCCCTTCTCATTTGGCTAATACCATTTTTGTTGCACATATTGCTGCTTTCTGCCTCATTTGCAGCATCCAAATATATTTGCTTGATGAGCTCTAAAATGTTGTGTTGTACAGAATCATTTAGATCCATTTATTTATGTATACAAGTTACAGTTGGATATATTCTCATTATATGAGTTGGACAATATAGATATATTGTATAAAGTAAAATCTGAAAGTCTCATTTCTCCAATTATCTTCATTCCCTGTCCATCTTCCCAATCCAAGTCTAGCGACAAGAGATAGTCACTATTTGGACTTTGGTATGTATCCCTCTGGTTCTTAAATTAAAATTTTAAGGGAAATTCTTGCTTTATTCTTAGAACTGGAAAGTACTGTTGAATTTATAAAACCTAACACTCTAGATCTACAAGAAGACTTTTTTCTGTTGTGTTTCTGATGGATCGTTAATTTCAAATGCTGTTGGTAAATAAAGTCTCGCTGTATAAGGCATACTTGTTTTTTCATTATTTCATAACTCTGAGCCTTAGTGGTCTTTGTTCTTCCCTCCTAAACAATATAAAATAAGTCTTTCCCCCCGTATTTCATGTGTTAGGCTTTTAGGTATTTCAAGATTGTTATTATATTATGTCTTCTCTGAAATCTTTTTTTTTAGCAAAGTGTTCTCAGTTCTTCTTTTTATTGTATGACATGGTCTCCAGCCCTCTCATACATGGTTTTTGTGTCCAACTGGAAATACCTCCCTCTGTCAGTTCTCCTCTTAAAATGCAGTGCCCAGAAGTGAACCTCCCACAATCCATCACGATTGTGTTTCAATGCAATATAAGACTGCATTCACTCTTTTCAGTTTTACCTTTTAAAGGAACTTTTATTATAAAAATCATTTAAACATGCCAAATTGCTCTCCAGGTGTTCCTGATTTACATTCCTATCACTGGTATGTAATATTGCTTTCTCATACCGTAAATATCACTGAGTATTAGTTTTAGGTTTTGCCATTATGTTGCTGTTTTAGATTTCTTTGTTAGTGAGATTTTGTTACGTTTTTGGGTGGGGGGAGCTGTGGTGAAGATCCAGTGGAATGATGAGATAGTTGAATTAAACTGTTTCTTCTTGTGCTAGTTTTGTTTTTCTGTTTACTTTTTTTTCCAAATTGATTTTATTGATACATATTGTAGCAGTTTGATATTTTGTTTATTAATTCCAAAAATAGATATTGGATATGTTTGTAAACTGGTCTGTACCTGGGCATGATTAAATTATGATTAGGTCTTTGATTGGGCCACATAAATAGTACATTGAGTCCCCGTCCCCTTGGTGGGTGGGGACTCGCCGAGAAACTGCACTGCAGAGAAGGGAAGTTGGAGTTTTGATGTTGAGTTCTGAGCTGGAGCCTGGGAAATAAACACATTGGAGAAGAGCACAGAGGAATGGAGACAGCTCCACAGACATGGATAAGGCCCCGCAAAGAGAGATGAGCCTTTTGCCTGAGAGTCTACAGCTGAACTTGTGGAGAGATGAAACCCTGAGCCTGGATGGAAACAAGCCCCAGAAAGAGAGGACCCAGGAAGCCTGAACTCTTGGCAGATGTCGGCAGCCATCTTGCTCCAACAGGTGGCAATAGACTTTGGTGAGGGAAGTAACTTATGCTTTATGGCCTGGTGACCGTAAGCTTCTACCCCAAATAAATACTCTTTATAAAAGCCAACAGATTTCTGGTACTTTGCATCAGCACCCCTTTGGCTGACTAATAAACATATTAATAAAAAATACAATTCATCCAAAGAGTACAATCAGTGGTATTCGGTATAATCACATAGTTGTGCATTCATCACTTCTGTCATTAGTAGTGCATTTTCATTATTTCAATACTACTACTACTAATAAACAAAAAACAAACAAACAATAAACTTCTTCACCCCTCAATCTCTCTGTTTCCCCTGCTGTGCATAGCTGCTATTTCTGTCTATTCTTGCACAATTATTTATTTATTAAGCAGTTTTATTCAGATATTTTCATATACCATACAGTCTATCTAAAGTGTATAATCAGTGGCTTTTAGTATAGTCACAATATTGTGCATTCATTATCACAGAAAGTTTTAGGATTATTTCATTACTCCAAAAAAGAAAAACTCTACACCCCTTAGCATGCCTTCCCTCGCCCTACATAACCATTAATAAAAGTTCATCTTTATAAATTGATTTATATTTACATTTTATATAAATTTATTTTTTAAAAGTTATTGAAAAATTTCCAAAATTTGTAATCTTTTAAGTCAGTTTTTATATATGAAGCCTATGTATTTAGTCAGGTTTATATATTTTCATGTGTTCTTATTTGTTAGAGCTCTATTTTCAAAATACCTTTATTCATTATTTTTTTGTTGCAGATTTTTTTCTCAGTTTGTATATACCTTTTTACTTTATGTTATATTTGTGCCACGTAAACTAATATATATCAAACTTTTTCATTCCAAGCAGGCCTGTGAGGTCATACTTAGAAACTCTTTCCCTCTTACCTTGAGCATCTTTATGTTGAAAAACTTTTGTATTATCTAAATAGTATGTAATAAATTCCCCTTGTAAAAGTTTCAAGCAGTAAATTGTAAAATTTGTGTCCTTCACTTCCATTTTCCTTTTCAGAAATAACCACTGTCAACTTTGATGTGCCAATATAGAGTATAGAGCCAAAATTTCCTTAAGTTTTAAGAATCAAAGAGGTACACACCAAACTATTAGCAGAAGTTACTTCTTGTCAAGAGATTGGGATTGAGGAGATTAGGCAGTGGGCAAGAAGGGGATGATTAAAGAAATGAAACTTTTATATTTTATTCAATGTAAACACATGCATCTTTTTGTTCCATTTCACTTTACATAAATGATCTCATAATCACTTAATAATATGAGATTTGTCTATGCCATTATAACATGGTCACTCTTTGAGAAAAGAAAAGTGACTTGTTTGACATAACTTGTTTTTAATGAATCTATTCTCAGTTCTCATCCATCTCCTTTTTCTTGTAAGCACTCATATATTGTAGTTCAGTCTACTTCTTAAGGGGATGGAATTTAAGTCCAAGTCCTAACTTTTGCCATTTATTAGTGGCTGAGGAAACTATTTAACCTTAAATATGCCTTAAGTTTCCGTTTTAGGAGATGGTAATAGTTTCTGTTTTATATGAGTGAATGTTTTGCTCTCTTTTTAGGCTTCATCTTTTAAATATTAAAATTCATGTCAGTAGCAATTTTTTTCTATTCTTTTAAGATTTCCAAGGTCTAATAGTTGTTTTGTGTATTTCTCCTTCATTATGATGCTACTATGCTTACCAACACTTACGTAAATTAAATGAATTTGTACTAAAGCAACAAGTATATACATTTTTGCTTCTTCATCTAGGGATTGAGTAAGGCCCGATAATTATTTTATGACTAAAAATGTTGTCATGTGATAATACTAATTTCCTTATCTTATAAAGCAGGAAGATAATAATACAGTCTAAAATTCATAGGCCAAGAAATAGAGCCTTAAGTGTATTATTTAACATTCTAAAAACAACAATAGAAAAACTAAAAATGAAAATAAAAGTAACAAAAATTGGGAAGAAAGAGGGAAGGGAAACTGAGTTTCTTACTTTGTGTAGTGAAAGGTCAGTTAATGTGATTACAGGTGATGAATCAAGAAACACAGGCATGGGGTAGACAGCTTCTAAAAGATATATTAATAATTGTTAGTGCCCCTGGTCCCACCACAGATTTTAAAGTTTCTTCGAAGCACAGAGCTTGCCTGTTGAACTGTGGTAAGTGGGTGGAAAAAGGAGTTCGCCAGTTTTAAAGACCAGACTCCTTAACAAAAGCACCTTTGCCCGCAGGAAGGTGAGTGTTGGACCCAGCCTAGCCTGCGGGAGTCTCTCCATTGCTCTAACCTCTCTTTTTATTTCCTCAGCCTGCATTGGACCTTTGCATTCTGTTTGGATTCCTTCTTTTAACTAGAACATTTGTGTTGTATCTGTAATACTGGCACTGAAATAAAGACCCACATGGTTAAAAAAAAAAAAAAAAGGAAATAGTAAGCACTCTGTAGATGTACCGCACTAATGCAAAGTGTCAACAATAGGGGTATATATGAGAATGCTGTATTTTTACATGACTTTTTTGTAAACCTCCAATGTCTCTAATTTAAAAAATAATTTTTAAAAGTTCCTTTGGCTAAAATAAAAAAAGAATAAAGCTTTTATTAAAAAAAAAAAAAAAAAAAAAAAGAAACAGGCATAATGGCAAAGGTATTAAATGGCCTTTTTTTTGAGAAGTGGTATGGAGAGTTAGGGGATTTGTGTGTCTATGGGAATGGTGGAAGAAAGACTTATTTTTTAGTCTCATTCCTTTGTAAATTATTACTTTGTACATGTATTTCCTTAATAATTATAATCAAATATATTATGCATGTTCCCAATTTATAAAAGTAGTATAATTTTGTATATTGATATATGTATAAAAATTGGAATTAGTAAGGGAAAATGTTTAGGACTTCCTGGATTTAATTTGCCACACTTTTTTGGCATGAATATCTTTGCTTTATTTATACAATTAATATAGCTTTTTTAAATTAAAGGAATTACACATCATATCCTCAAAATATTTGAAAATAACAGGAAATTCAGTCAACAGTAACCAAAGAAATAGGGGTTTATTTTTTTCACTAAAGATGGGGAAAAATGGGCAGTTGCTGTTTGGTTAGCAGATGAGGATTAAATCATCAGAGATCCAAGCTCTTTCTTTCTTTCCTCTTTTCTTTCTACTTTTATCAGCTTTCACTTGTTGGCTTTTTATTTTTCATTCTTCTTGTTTCAAGGTTTAAAGATGGCTGTCGTAACAAGCATCATATTTCTGTTCAAGGCAAACAAATGGGAGATGGGTGGTGTAAACCACAATGCCCCTTTTTATTAGAAAAGCAAAAGCTTTCTCGGAAGCCTGCTATCAGACTTCCCCTATGTCCTGTTGTCCAGAAAGGGTTATGTGGCCACCCTTAGCTTTGTGAAAGTGAGTAACTGATAAATGGGGTTGGGAACTGCTGTTGGTATTAGCCAACCAGCAGTGTCTGCCACAACATTTTCTTGATAAATCTAACTATAATGCTTGTACTTATATGTTCTCAGTCAGGTTTCCAGAAGAGACAACAGCCTTTCTATGGGTTGGGTTGAAAATGTAGCTCACAAACATTCTGAAATTTACTCCTGAAGAGAATACTCTAAAATGTAGCCATTTTGTCTGGTTTTAGAGGTTTGTGCTTTCTTCTTTTTTAAACAATTTATTGAAGTATATCATTTATACATGAACATACATAAACTATAAGTGTTCTGTAAACATCATGAACTTACAGAACAAACATGCATAACATCACACAGGCTCCCACACATCACCCCCCACAAACATCCTGCATTGTTGGGAAACGTTTGTTACCAAATCATGAAAGAGCACCGTCAAAGTATTACTACTAACTTGTCCGAATCTTCCTCCCCTACACATTTTTTTTTAAGGATTTATTTATTTACTTTTATCCATTTTTACCTGGGGCGGCCCCCCCCCCCCGTTTTTGCTGTTTTGGTGTCCATTCACTGGGCAATTCTCTGTGTCTGTTTCCTGCCCTCTCTTCTCATCCTTCTCCTCCCGTCTTCACTGGGATTCGATCCTCAGAACCTCCGATGTGGGAGAGAGGTGTCCTACTACTGCCTGTGCCACCTTAGTTCCTGGTTTTTCGGTTCATCTCGTCTTGGCTCTCCCTTGTGTCACTCTCCTGCTATGTCATCATCTTGCTGCGTGGCTCGCGGGTCCTAGCAGCCCACGTGCCTTCTATATTTTTCTTTTTTTTAATTTTTACCGAGAGGTCCCGGGGATCGAACCCAGGTCCCTCCATATGGGAGACGGACGTCCAACCACCTGAGCCACATCTGTCCCCCTGCTATATCTCTTAAGGTTGACCAAAGATAGCCAAAATTAGTCTTTTCCCATACAGAATGGTCATATAATAATATAATATATGAGGCTTAGTTTATCACCAGCATTCTAAAAACCAGACCTAGGGAGAAAACTAGGTCTGGGGACACATGCATGGTTTCTAATATAGAGAATGTTTAGCCTACCCTGACTATCACAAAATCAGAACAGTGAGCATATTCGCAATGTGCTTTCTTCTTAAAAAATGATAACTTGGTATTATGAAGTGATAGTGAAATAGGGGTATGTTTGTAAAATGATCCCCAATTTGGCTTTATTTTCTTTGCAGAATGCAAATTTCAGTTTCTAGCCAAAATAATCTGGGGGCTATTTTTTTTTTTTTTTTTTCAGTGTAGCAAGTCATTGTGTAAGGTGTTTTTGTTTTGTTTTTAAAGTCAGAGTATGCAGTAAACTGGTAGCCACAGATTTTATAGCTGATGATTCCAACTGTACCAACCCAAATAATGCTGTGTCACCAAAAAAACAACAAAAACAAAAACAAAAAACCCCCCAAAAACCCAAATTACCTAGTTTGAAGTATTGTGTTATATTTACTTGGATTTTTTTCCATCCACATCTTTAAATGGGTATTATCTCTTGTTTTCTTATTCTTTCTGGCACTGACTTCTTGAAAAATACTTTTAAAAATGCAGGTTTGTATAGACTTCAGCATCAAAATGGTGCTGAATGAAGTGTATTACTATCAGATTTGATTTGTTTATAAAATTTTAGGTTTAGGTCTCAATCGTTGTGCTAATCAATGAATTGGTAAACTTTTACATATGTAAATATTTCTTAACAGACATTTATTTAGCCAAAATAATTTTTATTTTAGTCCAAAAAGATGTTCTGGCTTATGAGGAGTGAAAAATTGTGCTTGTAAAGTAAATGAGCAAGTTCATATCTAGTACTTGGACAAACTAGTTTTCGTATAGCACAATATCTTATGTGCTAGATAGATGCTTAGGAGGGTATCAGGGAGCTTAGAGTTAGTGGGAGGGAAAAGACTTTTTAAAGATGAATCAATTTCCTCATCTGTAAAATGGGGCTGATAGTACCTAGCTGCCTCATGAGGGTTGTTGTAAGGATTGACTGAGTTAAATCATATAAAAGGGTTAGAATTATGCCTGGCACATAGTAACTGCTTCCTAAATATTAGCTGCTCTTATTAGTGTTTCTGTAATAGATATGTTCATGTACTTTGGGAGCACAGACTAAGTAGGGATTGACTTTCTGGAAAAACTAGGAGAGTGATGAAATTTTTACTTGCCCTCCCATTGTCTTTCCAGGTCTAATGCCTCGTGTGTAGTAAGTCCTCAAAACTGTTTATTGAATAAATTAATAAATGAGTGAATAATGAATCAGAGAAAGAATAAACTTACAGAAGTGGAATTTTAGACTGTTTCTTAAAACATCTTAAAGTAGATGTCAGTAACATTTGAAGATGTATTATTAAAATTCAGTGTTCAACCTTCCATGCCTGACTTAATCCAGAGATAGAATTTAGAATATTTTATCAGTGAGTAAATAACAGAAGATAATTTAAGGAATGTAATTGCTATTACTTGCAACCAGGCTTTTGAAATAAGCTGGGTTTTCAAACAGTTTAAGATAATATTGTCTAGCAAGGACTTGAAATGCAAGTATCTTTGACTGCAGACTATACATCTTCATTCATATGGTTTGGCTGTATTGTGTTGTTGTATGTCAGTATAGGTACATCAGTTATCTGTTGTCATGTAACAGAGTACACTAATACATCAGTGGCTTAAAAACAGAGGCTATTATTTCTCATGGTTCTGTGGTTTGACTAGGTGGTTCTTCTGGTGGTTTCACCTGGAGTCACTCGTCGGCTGCATTTAGGTGGCTGGGCTTAGCTGGAAGGTCCAAGAAGGCCTTGCTCCCATGTTTGGGGCCTTAGTGCTCACTGTTGGCTGGAAGGACGTTGAGGCACGTAGCCTTTTCCCAGCAGGGTAGCTCGGACATCTTTAGGGTGTGCGGTTGGCTTCCAAGAGCAGAAGACAGCAGGCCTCTTCAAGGGCTGTTTCAGGATTGACAAAGCATCGCTTTCAGCACATTTTTTTGGTAAAAACAAGGCCAACCCATGTTCAAAGGGAGAAGAAATAGACTCTGTCTCTTGATGGGAAGAGCAGCAAAGAATTTATGGCCTTTTTTAATCCACATAGAATAGTGCCATATTATCTTTGATTGACTATTTGCATCCTGTCCTCCATATCTGTCATTTCTCCTCTTATAAGTTTTATCTCTTCTTTTTTCCTTCTTGCTCAGTGAATTTTTAGTTTTTCTTCTATTTCACAAAGTCAAATTTCTGTTTTGATATAAACTTTTACTTTCTCCAGTGTGGATTTCAGTTCTGCCCTTGTGTTTTCACTTTGCATGCCTGTATGCTCTTCTAGTCTTTTCTAGTCTTTTTTTTTTTTTTTAAATCTAGCCCACATTTTAGTCATCTTCCTTTTCTTTGTCTTTTTCATCTCCAGTTTTATGGAGTTTATTAAAATTTTTCATTCAGAACATAAATCATAGGTAGATGTGATAGAAGAATAAATGTAGTGCCAAGAACAGTAGGGTGGTGTCTACCATGTTTTGTTATTGACATTAAGGTTCCTAATTCTTTTGATTTAGATATATATTTTTTAAGGTACCAGGCATTAAACCTGGGACCGTGTATGTGGGAAGCCAACGTTCAACCACTGAGTGACATTGGCTCCCTTGAGTTGTTTCCTTGTTGTTGTTTTGTTTTTTAGGAGGCACTGGGGACCAAACCTGGGACTGCCCATGTGGGAAACAGGTGCTCAACCACTTGAGCCACATCTGCTCCCCCAGATACTCCCTTTTTGACGGAGACAACTTTAGCTTTTGATAATCAGTACTGAGATTTTACATGTTATAAAAATATTTACAGCAGGTTTCTCATATAATTATAGTGAAATTATGAATTGCTCAAATATTGTGATTTAAAACATGTAGGATAAGCTGTTGATACGCTACTTCAAGAAGCAATTCAAATGGGTGCTCAACTTGTAAAAGCATCATCCAGAGCTGTGTAAAGTTATAATGGCATTTAAGCTCTTTTTATGCTAGTAGTATGGAATCATAAGCAAAATACCACCATGAGCTTGTTGGCCATGTGAGTAAGGCATTGGGGAAACAGAAACTCTAACTAGAGTCAAGCCTTCTCATGACTGCAGCCCTGGCAGTGCCTGCAGTCTCATAAGAGACTCTGGTCTAGAACCACCAAGCTTAGCCACTCTTGACTCACAGAAACTTTGCAATAAAGTTCATTGTATTTAAAGCCACTAATTTTGGGGGGTAATTTGTTATGTAGCAGTAGATAATCAATACAGAGTTTGGTACCAGGAGTGGTTTTGTTAGAACTTGGCAATATATAAAAATGCATGGGAGTGGATGTAGCTCAAGTGGTTGAATGCCTCTTTCTCATGTACCAGGTCCTGGATTCATTCCTTGGTACCTCCTAAAAAAAAAAAAAAAAAAAAAAAAAAAAAAAAGCAGAAATGGAGAGAGAAACTAAAGGAAGTACTGTTGGCCAATGAAGTTAAAATAATAAATGAATTCCTGGAAAAGGAATTCCAGGGTACTCTTAGGAAAACATAATCTAAAGATGAGGCTGAGACTGAGACCTTAAAATCCTTTGAGACCTCAGGAAGATCTGAGGAGTTGCATCAGAACTGCTTAGTAAAACAATAAGGGTTCCAAGAACCTTATGAGAGTTTTCCCTTAGCTAGCTTAGCAGAAGTCCAAGATAGAGAAGGGTTTAGCTTGAAGAGATTGGTGGATATGACCTTGTTCTAATGGTGTGAACCATAATAAAGATTCACAGGAGACCCACAATGTTTTTTAGTGAAGTGAATTGGCAGAAACACTGCCATCTTGGACTGAATAAAGTAAAAAGTTGTCATCGACTCCCAAATTTCTTCGAGTAAGAAGCATGCTGAGAAAACTACACAGTTTCAAACACGGCTACCCTTCATGGAAAAGAAAGGATGACTCAGAAAGCAGAACAAGAGTTCAGGGAAGAACTGGGCTTTGAATCATAATCGGGAACTGCCTGTGTCCTGCTAGATTTCAAAATTACTATGGGCAGGGGGTGGATGTGGCTCAAGTGGTTGGGCATCTGTCTGCCATTTGGAGGGACCCGGGTTTGCTCCCCGGGACCTCCTGGTAAAATAAAAATAAAAGGTGTGCAGGAGAGTCAGTGGTCCGCGCACATGCACGCGGCGAGCCAGGCCCCGCCGAGCCACACAGCAACATGATGACGCAGCAAGGGAGAGACACAGGAGAGAGCCAAGACAAGACGTGCCGGGAACCAGGAACTGAGGAGGCACAGGTGGCAGAGTGCCTCTCTCCCACATCGGAGGTCCCTAGGATCGAATCCCAGTGAGGAAAGGAGGAGAAGGATGAGAAGAGAAGGCAGGAAACAGACACAGAGGATCACCCAGCAAATGGACACAGACAGCAAGTGGGGGTGGGGGTGAAGGATAAATAAAGTAAATAAATAAATCTTTAGAAAAAAAATTACTATGGACAAATGACTTCCTATTTTGTCCTTTTTTGAACAGGAGTGCTTTTTGCACCATTGCTTCTGAAGTGTTAACCCACAAATTTTCAGATAATAAAGGTTTATTGTCCTTTTAATCCAGTATTTTTTTTTAATATTAGGGAATTTGTGGCTTTACAGAAAAATCATGCATAAAATACAGAGTTCCCATATGCCACCCTATTAATAACACCTTGCATTAGTGTGGTATGTCTGTTATAGTTCATGAAAGACATTTTTATAATTGTACTATTAACTATAGTGCATTGTTTACAGTAGGGTTCATTGTGTTGTATAGTCCTATGTATTAAAAATTTTTTAAAAACAGATTATTGAGATATATTCACATGATATAGTCCATCCAAAATGTACATTCAGTGGCTTTTGGTATAATCATAGTGTTGTGCATTTATCACCGCTGTCAATATTAGAGCATTGTTATTACTCCAAAAAGAAAAAAAACCCACCCCTTAGCAGTAACTTCTTTTTAAAAATTTTAATTTAATTTATTTTATTTTTTTAAAAGACATTTAGATTGTACAATTGTCACATAAAAAATTTAGGGGATTCCCATACTCCCCACTCCCCACACCTCCCACATTTTCCCACATTAACACCATCCTTCGTTAGTGAGGTACATTCATTGCTATTGATGAACACATTTTGGAGCATTGCCACTAAGCACGGATTAAAGTTTACATTGTAGTTTACACTCTCTCCCACACTTCTGTAGGTTACGACAAGATTTATAATGGCCTGTTTCTGTTCTTGCATTGTCAATCAGGACAATTCTCAAGTCCCAAAAATGCACCCATAGTACTCCTGTTTTTTCCTTCTCTCTGCCCTCAGAACCTCCAGTGGCCACTGCCTCCACATCAATGATATGATTTCTTCCATTGCTAGAATCACAATCAGTCTATAGTAGAATACCAGTAAGTCCAGTCTAGTCCATAGTTCATTCCCCAATCCTGAGGATTCTGGGATGGTGATGTCCACTCCACCTCTAATTGAGAGGGAGCTGTGATCCCATAGGGCCAATGGATGGGACTCTCTTGCTTGCAGTTATAGACTCTCTCAGTTCCTTGGAATGGTAGTTGTCCATCATCACCTCGATGTTAGTTGTCCTTGGTGAGAAATGAACTGGAGAGTAGGTGTTGCAACTCCAGTGAGATCCAGGGCCCAGCTGGCACATGGACAGCCCAAAGATTTAAGTCTCTTGGACATACACCTATCAAGTCTAGTACTAACTATAGATTCAAATAGAGGGGGCAGAAGAGCCATTTGTAGGGAAACCACAACTGAGTTCAAGTCTGTTACTCTGGGGAATATAAATTCCAAAGTAGGGGCCACTGGCAAGGCACCAAACTCCTGAGCTTTCTGCTCTGCCTATGGTGTCTGGATGTCTCCAGAGCCCTCAGGAGCCCTGCTATTTGGGGTAGTATCTACTTTGGCAGTTAAAGAGATCCTGTTGAGACGTGCATAAGTGTAACCTCTGGAATGACCTCCTGACTCACTTTGAAGTCTCTTAGCCATATAAACTCGTTTGTCTTTACCTTTTCACCCTTTTGGTCAAGGTCTTTTTCCAGTTATATTGCTAGTAGTTGGTGTCTGGTAGTAATCTCTTGGTGCCAGGGAGGCTCTTCCCTGGGAGTCATGTCCCACGCTGGGGGGTGGGTAATGCATTTATAGGCTGAGTTCAGCTTGGAGAGAGTTCACATTTGAGCAACAAGGAGGCTCCCAGGAGGCAACTCTTAGGCACCCCACAACACTAGGCTAAGTTTCCGTTTCAAGACTAAAGGTTCATAAGCACAGTCATCAATATCAAGGGCCTGTCAGTGGACCATCCTTCACTAGTCATTGCCCCTATACTCTGGGAATTTTTGCTGATCTGTTAGAGAATGTGGCAGAGCTCCCCAGGATGGGAATTTGATATTCTTTCGGTTATTGTGTGAATCTCCACCCACCGTGACAATGCTCCATGAACATTTGAACACATTTATATGCCTTATATGTATGCCCAGGTGAGCTTCCTCCCATGTATCCCCCATCACTGACACACCACACCCATGATCCTCCCCTGCCACAGTTGTAACCCTTCTGTGATCCAAAACTTCTTAAAAAATGAAGCCAGTAAAATAGCCAAATATGATTAATAAGAAAGCAAATAATAATAGTTTTAAAAATAAATAAAATACAAAAAATTAAAATATAATAAAAATAAAAAATAAAAATTTGGCATAATAAAAATAATGAAAAAATGTTAAAAAATTGTTTTTTTGACATTTTCCCTTTCATCTCTGTAAGATCTGTTGTCCTATATGTACAGTGACATTGTCTTCCGTTTGTTCCCTCAGTGTCTGTCTGCTTTTTTTTTTTTTTTTTTTTTTCTTTCCATTTTGCCCTCAAAGAAGTTTTAGGTTACAGAAAAGTCACATACCGAATACAAGGGACTCCAATATACCCAACATCTTCCTCCTTTTCACCCTTCCCCTGTTAATAACATTGTATATGTGGATGGTATGTTTATTACAACTGATGTACAGATATTGAAACATTGCTACCAACCATGGTCAATGGTTTACATTTTGGACCATACATTTTTATAAACTTTAATGCAGTTCATCATGGCCTGTATCCATCATAGCAAGATCATGTAGAACACTTCTATCTCCCCCAAAATGCCCCCTGTTCCATCTATTCTATTCCTCCCTCCCTCTCCCCTCGGGACCCACGGCAACCACCAGGCTTCACTCCTTGAAGGAAAAAATTCACAGTTACTTGCAACAACACTGAGGGCTTAACACACTGGTCTACCCTCCCCCATCACGCACTGCCCATGCTCTCGAGAGACTTTTGTCCCTCTTTTTTTTTTGAGTTTTTAAAAAATATTTTAAAAGATGGTTAGATTACATAAATGTTACACAAAAATTACAGGGATTCCCATGTTCCCCACCTCCCACACCTCCCACAACCTCCCACATAAACATCTTTCATTAGTGTGGCACATCACCCGCAATGGATATACACATCCTGGGGCTCTGCCACTAAGCATGGACCATAGTTCACATCGTAGACCACACTCTCTCCCACACTGTTCTGCATGTTATATGCAGATGTAAAATGGTCTATATCTGTCGCTGCAGTGTCACCCAAGACAACTCCCAAGTCCTGAAAAAGCCCCCGTATTACAACTGCTCTTCCCTCTCCCTGCCCCGAAAGTGTCCAGTGGCCACTGACTCCATATCAATGTTGTAATTTCTTCCATGGCTTGAATCACAATATGTCTACAGTGGAATACCAGTAAATGCACTCTAGTCCATAGCTCTTCCCCCAATCCTGAGGAGTCTGGGATGGTGATGTCCACTCCACCTCCAAGTGAGAGGTGTCTGCCCCTCTTTTTGAGAACATAGTGGGCTTCCCCAGGATAGGATCTCACCCCCCTGACAAACCAGCACCACCTAACCTAAAAGTATCATTATGCCACTGTCATGCTCCTCCACTGTACACCTACTCACTTCCCCCTTATCATAGATTTTGCCCATATGGACGTTGGCTCACTACTTTCTTCTTCCTATTTCCCGTAAACCTGTTTTCTAGACTCTAGTTCTGTGGGTCTGCTCAGTTTTCTTAATTCATGTCAGTGAGGTCATGTAATATTTGTCCTTCAGTGCCTGGCTTACTTTACTCAACATAAGGTCCTCAAGATTCATCCATGTTATCCTGTTTATTAATATTGTATTCCTTCTTACAGCTGAATAATATTCCATTGTATGTATAAACCACAATTTGTTTATCCATTCAACTGTTGAAGGGCCTTTGGGTTGATTCCAAGTTTTGGCAATAGTGAATAATGCCGCTATGAACATTGGTGTGCATATATCTGTTTGTGTCCTTGCTTTCAGTTCTTCTGGGTATATACCCAGCAGTGCAATTGCTGGATCATATGGCAGTTCTATAGTTAGTTTTCTGAGGAACTGCCAAACTGTGGCAGTTTGATACTGCTTATGAATTCCAAAAATAGATATTGGGTTATGTTTGTAAACTGGTGTCTCTCTGGGCACATTAAATTATGTTGGATTCAGAGGTTTCACTTTGACTTGATTAAATAGTGATTAAGGCTTTGATTGGGCCATGTCAGTAGGATGCTGCTTCCCTGCCCCCTTGGGTGGGGACTCACAGAGAAACTGCGCTGCAGAGAAGGACGTTTGAAGTTTGAGCTGGAGCCTGGGAAGTAAGCACACAGAGGAGCAGAGCAGCTGAGCCTGGAGAGAATTGAGCCCTGGGAAGAGAGACAGAGCCGATTGTCTGATAGTCTACAGCTGGCCTTGTGGAGAGAGCAGGGCAGCTGAGCCTGGAGAGAAACAAGCCCTGGGAAGAGAGGAACCCAGGAAGCCCGAACTCTTGGCAGACGTCGGCAGCCATTTTGCTCCAACAGGTGGCAACAGACTTTGGTGAGTGAAGTAATTTATGCTTTATGGTCTGGTAATCGTAAGCTTCTACTCTAAATAAATACCCTTTATAAAAACCAACCAATTTATGGTATTTTGCATCAGCACCCCTTTTGGCGTGTACCATTCTACATTGTACATTCCCACCAGCAGTGGCTGAGGGTTCCCATTCCTCCACATCCTCTCCAACACTTGTAGTCCTCTGTTTTTTTTCAATAGCCACTAGTCTGATGGTAGTTTTGATTTGCATTTCCCTAATAGCTAATGATGTCAAGCATCTTTTGGTGTGATTTTTAGCCATTTGTATTTCTTCTTTGGAGAAGTGTCTGTTCAAATCACTTCCCAATTTTTAAATGGGTTGTCTTTTTATTTTTGAGGTGTAGGATTTCTTTATATGTGCTGGATATTAAGCCCCTATCAGATATATGGTTACCAAACATTTTCTTGCATTGAGTAGGCTGCCGTTTCACTTTCTTGACAAACTTCTTTGAGGTACAAAAGCTTTTAAATTTGAGGAGGTCCCATTTATCTTGTTTTTCTTTTGTTGCTCGTGCTTTGGGTTTGAAGTTCATGAAACCATTTTCTACTACAAAATCCTGTAGATGCTTCCCTACATTATCTTCCACGGTCTTTATGGTCTTGACTCTTATATTTAGGTCTTTGATCCATCTTGAGTTAATTTTTGTATAAGGTGTGAGATGGTGTTCCTCTCTCATTCTTTTGGATATGGATATCCAGTTCTCCAAGTACCATTTGTTGAAGAGGCCATTCTCTCCCAGTTGAATGGGCTTGATGGCCTTGTCAAATATCAGTTGACTGTATATGCGAGAATCTATATCAGAACTCCCAATTTGGTTCCATTGGTCAGTATCCTCATGCAATACCATGCAGTTTTGACCACTGTAGCTTCTTAGTATGTTTTAAAGTCAGGTAGTGTTTTTTTTCCTTCGATTTTGTTTTTCTTTTTCAATGTGTCTTTGACTATTCTGGGCCTTTTGCCTTTCCAAATAAATTTCATAGTTAGTTTTTCCAATTCAGTAAAAAATGCTGTGGTAATTTTTATTGAGAATGCATTCACTTTGTAGATCAGTTTGGATAGGATTTATATCTTAATGATGTTTAGTCTTCCTATCCATGAACAGGGAATATTTTTCCATTTATTTAAGTCTTCTTTGATTTCTTTTAACAGTGTTTTGTAGTTCTCTGCATATAATTCATTTATATCTTTAGCTAAATTTATTCCTTGGTCTTTGATTCTTTTCGTTGCTATTGTAAATGGGATTTTTTTCTTGATTTCCTCCTCAGATTGCTCATTATTGGTGTACAGAAATGTTACTGATTTTTGTACATCGATCTTATAACCTGTGACTTTACTGAATGCATTTATAAGCTCTAGAAGCCTTGTTGTAGATTTCTCAGGGCTTTCTATGTAGAGGATCATGTCGTCTGCAAATGGTGAGTTTTTACTTCTTCTTTTCCAATTTGGGTGCCTTTTATATCCTTTTCTTGCCCAAGTGCTTGAGCAAGTACTTCTAACAGTATGTTAAATAGAAGCGGTTAAAGTGGGCATCCTTATATTGTTCCCGATCTTAGAGGAAAAGCTTTTAGGATTTCACCATTGAATATGATACTAGCTGTGGGTTTTTCATATATACCTTTTATCATATTGAGGAATTTTCCTTCTATTCCTATCTTTTGTAGTGTTTTTATCAGGAAAGCTTGCTGTATTTTGTTGAATGCTTTTTTGTACATCTATAGTGATGATCATGTGGTTTTATTCTTTTGATCTGTTTATGTGATATAGTACATTGATAGATTTTCTTATGTTGAACCATCCTTGCATACCAGGGATGAAACCTACTTGGTCATGGTGTATAATTCATTTGATGTGTTGTTGAATACAATAAGCAAGTATTTTATTGAGGATTTTAGCATATAGGTTCATTAGAGAGATTGGGCTATAGTTTTCCTTTCTTGTGGCATCTTTGTTTGGTTTTGGTATTAGGGTGATGTTGGCATCACAGAATGAGTTAGGCAATGTTCCCTCTTATTCTATTTTTTGGAAGAGTTTAAGCAGGATTGGTGTTGGTTTTTGCTGGAATGTTTGGTAGAATTCATCTGTGGAGCCATCTGGTCCTGGGCTCTTCTTAGGTGGGAGGATTTTAATGACTACTTCTATCTCATTATTTGTGATTGGTCTGTTGAGTTCATCAGTGTCTTCTTTTGATTGGTCTGTTGAGTTCATCAGTTTCTTCTTTCTTGTGTGTTTCTAGGAATTTGTCCATTTCCTCTAAATTATCCATCTCGTCATATAATTTTCAAAGTATGCTCTTAATGATATTCTTTATTTTTATGGGTCAATGGTTATATCCCCTTCCTCATTTCTTATTTTATGTATTTGCATCTTCTCTCTTTTTATCTTTGTTAGTTTAGCTAAGGGTTTGTCAATTTTATTAATCTTCTCGAAGAACCAGCTTTTGGTTTTATTTTTTCTGGTGCTTTCTTATTTTCAGTTTCATTTAGTTTTGCTCTAATCTTTGTTTTCTTCTTCCTTTGGGATTAGTTGTTCTTTTTCTACTCCCTCCAGGTGTGCAGTTAGCTCTTTGATTTTAGGTCTTTCTTCTTTTTTAATATATGCATTTATGGCTGTGAGTTTCCCTCTCAGTACTGCTTTTACTGCATCCCATAGGTTTTGATACATTGTGTTGTCATTTTCATTTGTTTCAAGGTAATTAGTGATTTCTTTTGAGATTTCTTCCTTGACCCACTGTTTGTCTAAGAGTGTGTTGTTTCATTTCCATACCTTGTGCCTAATCTGATTCTGTGCCCCTTACTGATTTCAAGCTTCATTCCATTGTGGTTAGATAAGTTACTTTGTATAATTTTGATCTTTGTGAATTCATTCAGAGTTTGTTCTGTAGCCTAGCATTTGTGGTCTATCTTGGAGAATGATCCATGTGCACTCGAGAAGAATGTATATCCCACTGTATTTATGTATAATATTCTGTATATGTCTGTTAGGTCCAGGTCTTCTAATGTATTATTGAAAGTCTTTGTTTCTTTATTGATTCTCTATTGAGATGTTCTGTCTAATGGTGATAATGGTGTATTAAAGTCCCCCACTATAGCTGTAGAGGCATCTATTTCTCCACTTAGTTTCTCCAGTGTTTGCCTTGTGTATTTTGAGGCACCCTGGTTAGGCGCATAAATGTTTATGATTGTTCTTTCTTTTTGGTAGATTGCCCCTTTTATTAATATAGAATGTCCTTCTTTGTCTCTTAAAATAGTTTTGCATTTAAAGTCCATTTTGTTCGATATTTGTATAGCTACTCCCACCCTTTTTTGGTTATTGTTTGTTTGTAAAATTGTTTTCCAACCAATCACTTTCAGCCTCCTTGCATCCCTGGGTTTAAAATGGGTTTCTTGTAGATAGCATATAGATGGGTCATATTTCCTTATCCATTCTGCCAATCTTTGTCTCTTGACTGGTGATTTTAATCCATTAACATTCAATGTTATTACTGTCGAGGAATTACTTAAATTAGCCATATTTTCTTCAGATTTATATATGCTGTATGTTGTTTTTATTTCTCTTTTTATCTTTTTAGTTGTTCTTATACTCTCCTCCAACTGTCTTTCCTGTTTTTACCTTTCCACTTGCAGAACTCCCTTTAGTATTTCTTGAAGTGCAGGTTTCTTATTGACATATTCTCTTAATTTCTGTTTATCTGTTAATATTTTGAGCTCTCCCTCATTTTTTAATGCCACCTTTGCTGATAGAGAATTTCTTGGCTGGAAGTTTTTCTTTGAGCACCTTAACTATATCATACCACTACCTTCTTGCGTTCATGGTTTCAGATGAGAAATCAATACTTAATCTTATCGAGCTTCCCTTATATTTGATGGTTCTCTTTTCTCTTCCTGCTTTCAGTATTCTCTCTTTGTCCTGAGCATTGGACAATTTGATAAGTATGGGTCTTGGAGTAGGCCTTTGGGGATTTATACTGTTTGGGGTGTGCTGCGCTTCCTGGACATGTATGTCCATCTCCCTCAATAGGGTTGGGAAGTTTTCAGCTATTATTTTCTCCAACACTCCTTCTCTCCCCTTTCCCTTCTCTTTTCCCCCTGGGATGCCTATAATGTGTATGTTTGTGCGTTTTGTGTTGTCATTCAAATCTATAAGTCCCTGCTAAATTTTTTCTTTTTATCTATCTGTTTGATTTCAGATGTATTGTCTTCCACATTGCTGATTCTTTCCTCTTGTCTGTTCAAATCTGCTGTTGTGTGCTTAGTGTATTTTTGATTTATTGGATTGTGCCATTTAGGACCATCATATCCGTTATTTTTTTTTGTATGTTTACAATTTCTTCAGTATATTCTCCCAGTGTCTTTTTTTTTTTTTTTTTTTTTTTTTTAAGATTTATTTATATACTTTCTCCATTTTAGCCCCCCTTCCCCCATTTGCTGTTTTGTGTGCATTCGCTGGGCAATTCTCTGTGTCTGTTTCCTGCCCTCTTTTCTCATTCTTTTCCTCCTGTCTTTACTGGGATTCGATCCTGGGGTCCTCTGATGTTGGAGAGAGGCATCCTGCCACCTGTGCCAACTCAGTTCCTGTTTTTTTTTGGCGTGTCTTGTTGTGGCTCTCCCCTGTTATGTCATCATTTTGCTTCGTGGCTTGGCGGGTCCTGGTGGCACGTACGCCTTCTGTATTTTTCTTTTTTTAATTTTACCGGAGGTCCCGGGGATCAAACCCAGGTCCCTCCATATGGCAGATGGACGCCCAACCATTTGAGCCACATCCGCACCACCCCCCCAGTGTCTTCTTAATATCCATAATCTCTTCCTTCACTTCATTAAGTTGATTCATGATATTTGTTTGGACGTCTCTGATTAGTCGTTCCATGTTCTTCATCTCCTCTTGTTTTTTAGTTTGTTCGTTGGACTGGGCCATGTCTGTTTCTCAGTATTGCTTGTAATTCTTTATTGGTGTCTAGTCATCTTTATATCGTGATGGGTTTATTCAGGTGATTAGCTTCTCTCTATTCTGTGGTTTTATTTTGTTGTTGTTTTTATGTGAGTGGTAAAGTTTCTCTTTGACACTTTGTTCCTCTCATTCTATTTCCTTGTTGTTGTCTATGTTCCTTTGAAAGAAAAAAAATTAGGACCAGAGAAAAGGAAAGAGATAGGAAGAGAAAATTAGTAATAGTAATAATAATAGTAAAAGGTATTACAGCAACTGTATAAGACCTAGGAAATTGAAAAACTAACACGAGTAAGAAGCACAGAGGAATAAGATTAAAAAGTGGAATAGAAAAAATGAAACAAACAAAATGGAGAAAATTATATAGAATGAATCAGAAGGATGGAATGGTGAGAAGAGGGGAAAAGAAAAGAGAAAATAGAGAAAGAAAAAAATAAAAAAGAAAGTAAACAGAAAAAAGGAGAGAGAGAGAGAGAAATAAAAACAAGAAAAATTGGGACCAAATAAAAGAGGTGGAATGAAAGAACAACAGAAAACAAGAGATCTAAAGATGAAGGAGAGAAAAGAAATTGCATAGGTAGGGTAAATCAGTAAACAAAAGAAAAAAGGAAAGAAAAAGAAAAACAAGTAGAGAAACAAAGGAAGGTGATATACAACAAGCAAGAAACCAGAGAACAACAACTCATTTAAAAAAAGGAGACAGAAAAATAAAAAATATAAAAAAGAAACAGAAATAAACATGGAAAAACAGGCTTCTTTCTTAGACCCCTAAGGATCTTCTCAGGCTGCTGGTTTTCATCAATCACTCACCCTATAGCCTGCCATCTGCAGGTTTTGAACTGGGTTTTAGTGAGTATAATGGAAATTTAAAGAAAGGGAAGCTTTTTTTTTTTTAAATAAGAGATCCAAGAAAAGCCAATAAAACGAGAATGTCTATATGTTCCCTGTCATAAAGTTTCAGCTGGATGCCTGATAACCTGGTAGATCACTTCTCAAGGAAGAGCCAGGAAGAACTATGGACCTTGTATTTGCTAGGCAGGAATTCTTCCACAGAGCTATTCTGCCTCAGTAGGTTAATTAGCCTTTCAGAAGGCTATCTGTCTCTTTTCCTTCGGGCATGTTAGATCCCTTGCAGTCACCTGGAGTGATGCTGCTCAGCTGCCTGTCTCTGCCTCCTCACTGATGTAAGTCCTCTCTTTACCTAGGTGGCTGGGCATGACCGCCTGCCTGAGGAGATCCCTCTCCCCTCTCCCTGTCGAATTGGGGTCCCTTCTGATATTCAAGGGGGTCCCAGCTGGCTAAACTCACCACAACAAAATCACTCTCTGCCCTCCCAGACCCCTCTTCCTTGCACGGAATCTGCTGTCACACTCCTGTGGGGCAGGTGTCCAGGGGTTCCATGTAGTCTATCCACCCTGAGGGTCGGGTATATGTGCCACTTCCAGCCACTGAGATCAGCAACCCATGATTTTCCCCTGGTTTCCCTATCTGTCCAGCACCCTTCTAGAGGACTCGGAGCACCTTCTCGTGGAGGTAGACATCTGCTGTTCTCTCAGTTGGATACAATTCGCCAGGAGTTTTACCCTCACTCAATAACTTGGGGGTGGGGGATGAGAGCCCTTCCTGGCAGCCGGGAAGTTTAATAACTCAGGATTAGTTGTTTTGGCTTCTTTGTCTCTCTGACCCTCACTCTTCTGGGAGTTGTGAAGCAGTGTCCTGGTTTGCTGTATCCCAAAGCAGCCTCTGGCTTTTTCTCTGTTGTTTTAGTGAGAGCTGAGCCTTATCTGCCTAACCCATTGGCCATCTTCCCACACACCACCACCAGGAATCTCTTAATCACTCTATCCTTCCCTGGCCGTACATATCCTCTACTCTAATTCCATCTCTATACTTTTATTTACATTCACAATTTATATAAATGGAACCACACAACATTCAGTACTTTGTGTCTGGTCTGCCACTAATGATTTTTTTTTTTTTTAAACAATTGATGAAAAAATATTCATATATTACTATTTACTACAGTTCCATAGTTTGCTTTAGGTGTATTTTCACTCAAATACCATCTTATTATTCATTCATTCATTCGTGTTTTTTATTTTTAGGAGGTACTGGGGATCGAACCCAGGACCTCGTATGTGCGGAGCAGGTGCTCAACCACTGAGCTACGTCTACTCCGCGAACAATGATTTTTTTTTTTTTTTTTAAGGAGGGACCAGGGATTGAAACTGGGACCTCGTACATGTGAAACAGGCGCTCAGCCACTGAGCCACACCCGCTCCACTACCACCCTATTATTAATGTCTTGTAATATTAACGTACATTTGTTCTGATTCATGGAAGAATGTTATTATGTATGTACTATTAGCCACACTCATCATTTGTTAGTTACACACACAGCCCTAAACTTTCCCTTTCAACCACAATCATACCCACATTTTGGCACTGCTAATTACATTCACTCCAATATGCTATCATCCCCTCTGTCTGATTTTAGACATTTCCAATCAACCTTATTACAAATTCTGCAGAAAATAAGCCTCAGCTCCCCATTCTCTATCCTCAGTCTGTCTTCTGGTGACCAGTTCTCTGGATGTTAGCTCCATGACTTCGCTCATTATATTCAGTTCATATTAGTAAGAGCGTACAGTCTCTGCCCTTATGTGTATGGCTTGTTTCACTCAGTACCGTGTTCTCAAGGCTCGGGTTGTCACATACATCACCACTTCATTTCCTCTCACAGCTGGATAATGCTCCATCGTGTGCCTAGACCACCTTTCCTCTTACAGCTGGATCATGCTCCATGGTGTGCCTAGACCACCTTTCCTCTCACAGCTGGATAATGCTCCATCGTGCGCCTAGACCACCTTTCCTCTCACAGCTGGATAATGCTCCATCGTGTGCCTAGACCACCTTTCCTCTTACAGCTGGATAATGCTCCATCGTGTGCCTAGACCACCTTTCCTCTCACAGCTGGATAATGCTCCATCGTGTGCCTAGACCACCTTTCCTCTCACAGCTGGATCATGCTCCATGGTGTGCCTAGACCACCTTTCCTCTTACAGCTGGATCATGCTCCATCGTGTGCCTAGACCACCTTTCCTCTCACAGCTGGATCATGCTCCATCGTGTGCCTAGACCACCTTTCCTCTTACAGCTGGATCATGCTCCATCGTGTGCCTAGACCACATTTCGTTTTTCCAGTTTTCTGTTGAGGGACACCTGGGTTGTTTCCATCTCTTGGCATTGTGAATAATGCCTCTGTGAACACTGGTGTGCAAATGTCTGTTTGTGTCCCTGCTTTCAGGAGTGGGATTCCCAGATTGTATGGCAGCTCCAGATTTAACTTCCTGTGGAACCACCAGTCTTCCACAGTGGCTGTATCATTCTGCATTCCCACCAACAGTGAATAAGCATTCCTATTTCTCCATATCCTCTCTAACAGTTATAGTTTTCTTTTTGTTTTTTTTTTTAAAATAGTGGCTGTTCTGATAGGTGTAAAATGACACCTTGTAGTTTTGATTTGCATTTCCCTAATAGCTAATGATATTAAACATCTTTTCATGTTTTTTTTTTCCATTTGTATTTCCTCTTTGAAAAAATGTCTATTTAAGTATTTTGACCATTTTTTATTTGGGTTGTCCTTTTATCAGTAAGTTGTAGGATCTCTATATATATCATGGATGTTAAATCTTTATCAGATATGTGGTTTTCAAATATTTTCTCCAATTGAGTAGGCTACCTTTTCACCTTCATGACAAAGGCCTTTGAAACACAAAAGCATTTAATTTTGAGACCATCCTATTTATATATATTTTTAAACCCACTTCTGTTTCTCTATTATGCCATCTTACTGTGAGACTCCCATAAGACTCTTAGATGACTCCCTCATTTACCTGCCTCTTTAATACCCCGGATCCCCTTCCTTTTCCTTGAAATGTTAGGCATTAGTAAACATTCTCCCTGTTGCAGTAGCCTCAATAAAACCATCTCCTTAACTGTCCAATGCATTTTATCTTTCACAGTTCATACAAAAAACTCCACATGAATGTATATAGCAGTTCTGTTCCTAATTGCCAAAATCTCGTGAAAATCCAAATGCCGTTCAATGGGGAAATGAATGAACAAACTGGCACATCCATACTATGTAATACTACTCAGCAATAAAAAGGAAAAAACTGATGCAGGCAAGAACATATATGATGAGCCTTAAATGCTGAGTGAATAAAACTAGATTAACAGGGCTGTGTACTGTATAATTCAATTTATATGACATTTTGGAAGAGGCAAAAATGCATAGAAAGAGCTCAGATCATCAGGTACTTAGGGCTGAGGGTGAGGGAAGATGTTGACCAATTTTCTATTTTTTCTTTCATTGTCCGTGCTTTGGGTGTAAGGTCTAAGAAACCACTTTCTACCACATGATCTTGAAGATACTTTCCTACATTTTCTTCTAGGAATTTTATGGTCCTGGCTTTTTATATTTAGGACTTTAACCCATTTTGAGTGAATTTTTGTATAACATGTGAGATTGGGGTCCTCTTTCTTTTGGATATCCAGTTTTCCCAGCACTATTTGTTGAAGACTGTTCTGTCCAGTTGAATGGTTTTGGTATCCTTGTGAAAAATCCTTTGAGGGAGCTGATTTGGCTCAAGTGCTTGAGCACCTTCTTCCCACATGGGAGATCCCAGGTTCAGTTCCCGGTTCCTCTGGAGAAAACAGAAATAGCAAGCAAACAAACAGGAGGCCAGCTCCAGGGGGCCACTGTGGCTCTGCGGTTGAGTGCCGGCTTCCTGCATACAATGTCCTGGGTTCAATCCCCAGCCCCCAGTACCTCAAAAAAAAAAAAAACAAAAACAAAAAAATCAATTGACTGTAGAGGTGAGGGTCTATTTCTGAACTCTCAATTCAATTCTATTGATCTATATGTCTATCTTTATGCCAGTACCATGCTGTTTTGATCACTGTAGTTTTGTAATATGCTTTAGGGTCAGGAAGTTTGAGTCCACTGACTTCATTCTTCTCCAAGATATTTTTGGCTATTCAGGGTCCCTTTCTCTGCCAAATAAATTTGGTAATTGACTTTTCCATTTCTGCAAGGTACACTGTTGGAATTTTGATTGTAATTTCATTTAATTTATAAATCAATTTGGGTAGAATTGACATCTTAATGATATTTAGTCTTCTAATCCATGAACACAGGATGTCCTTTCATTTGTTTAGGTCTTCTTTAATTTCTTTTAGCAATGTTTTGTAGTTTACTGAGTACAGGTCCTTTACATTCTTGGTTATATTTACTCCTAGATATTTGAGTCTTTTTGTTGCTATTGTAAATAGAATTTGTTTCCGGATTGCCTTCTCAGATTGTTCATTTCTAGTGCATGGAAACACTACTGACTTGTGTCTGTTGAACTTGTATCCTCCATTTGCTGAATTGGTTTATTAGCTCTAGTAGCTTTGTTGTCGATTTTTTGTGACCTTTTATATTTAGGATCATGCCAACTACAAGTAGTAAAACTTTTACTTGTTCCTTTATAATTTGGATGCCTTTCATTTCTTTTCTTTTCTTTTTTTCTTTTTTTCTATTTGCTCTAGCTAGAACTTCTAGCACAATGTTGAATAACAGGAGTGACAGTGGGTATCCTTTTCTTGTTCCCAGTCTTAGAGGAAAGCTTTCAGCCTTTCCCCATTGAGTACGGTGTTTGCTGTGGGTTTTTCATATGCCCTGTATCATGTTGAGGAATTTTCCTAATATTCCTATCTTTTGAAATGTTTTAATTGAGAAAGGATGCTGGATTTTGTCAATGTGTGTCGATGGAGATGATCATGTGGTTTTTCTCCTTCACTTTGTTAATGTGGTGTATTAAATTAATTGATTTTCTTGTGTTGAACCACCCTTGTATACCTGGAATAATATGCTGTTGGATTTGATTTGCAAGTATTTTTTTAAAGTTTTTTTGCGTCTTTATTTATTAGAGAGATTGTGATTTTCTTTTTCTTGAGTCAGTGTAGGTAGGTTGTGTGTTCCTAGGAATTTGTCCATTTCATCTAAGTTGTCTAATTTCTGGATATATAATTGTTAATAGTATCTTTTTAAAATCTTTCTTATTTCTGTGGAACCAGTAGTAGTGTCTCCCCTCTCATTTCTGATTTTATTTATTTGCATCTTCTCATTTTTTCTTTGTTAGTCCAACTAAGGGCTTGTTGATTTTGCTGATCTTTTTGAAGAACCAACTTTTGGTTTTGTGATTCTCTATTGTATTTTTGTCCTCAATTTCATTTATTTCTGCTCTAATCTTTGTTCTTTCTTTCCTTATGCTTGCTTTGGATTTCGTTTTCTGTGCTTTTTCTAGTTCCTCCAGGTGTGCTGTTAGGTCTTTGATTTTAGCTCTTTCTTCTTCTTTTTTAAAGATTTATTTTATTTATTTCTCCCCGTCCCCTCATTATTTGTACTTGCTGTGTCTGTTCATCTTCTTTGTTTCTGTAGGAAGCACCTGGAACTAAACCCAGGACCTCTGATGTGGGAGGGAGGTGCCTTATCACTTGAGCAACCTCCATTCCCTGCTTTGTGGTGTCTCTTACTATGTTTTCTTCTTGTGTTTCTTGTCATGTCATCTTATTGCGTCAGCTTGCCACACCTGCCTGTCGCGTCAGCTTGCCGTCTTACTCATCTTCTTTAGGAGGCACTAGGAACTGCTGCTCCCTGCTTTTTTGTGTCTCCCATTACACTTTCCTTCTTGTGTCTATTGTGTTATCTTGTTGTATCAGCTTGCTGTGCCTGCCTGTTGCACCGGCAGTCAAACCAGGGACTTTCCATGTGGTAGGTGGGAGCCCCAACGCTTGAGCCACATCTGCTTCCCTTTCTTCTTTTTTAAATATAAGTGTTTAGGGCAATAAATTTCCCCCTCAGAACTGACTTGCTGTATCCTAGAAGTTTAGTTATGTTTTGTTCTTGTTTTCATTCGTCTGAGATAGTTACTGATTTTTCTTGCAATTTCTTCTTTTACCTACTCATTAAAAGTGTGTTGTTTAGCATCCATATATTTGTGAATTTTTCCATTCTCATCCTCTTATTGATTTCCAGCTTCATTCCATTATGATCAGAGAAAGTGTTTTGTATTATTTCAGTCTTCTTAAATTTATTGAGAACTAACATATGGTGACCTAACATATGGTCTATTCTGGAAACAGATCCATGAGCACTTGAGAAGAATGTATATCCTAATTTTTGCAATACAGTTCTGTATATGTCTATTAAGTCTAGTTCATTTATCATATTATTCAAGTTGTCTGATTTCTTATTGATCCTTTGTAGAGATCTATGCAATGATGAGAGCAGTGTATTGAAGTCTCCAAATATTATTATAGAGACATTGAATGTTATTACTGTAAAAACATTACTTACTTTGTCCATTTTATCCTTTGGCTTTCCTATGTCATATCTTTCTGTTGTTTGTCTTTTTACTCTTTTAGTTATCCTTGCTATTATATTCATTTTTACATTCTTATCCTTTCTCTCTTTCATCTATTTTCCTTTGAAGCTACAACCCTCCCCTTAATATTTCTTGTAGAGCTGATCTCTTGGTGACAGATTATGTCAGTTTCTGTTTATCTGTGAAAACTTTATACTCACCTTCATTTCTATTTTATTTTATTTCATTTTATTTTATCATATATTTTTTTAACTTTTTAATTTTCTTGGCATCAAATTTGACATTGCATTTTTAAAAATTCAATTTTGTTGGTGTAAAGCATATGATTTATTCAGAGTGTACAATCAGTGGTGTTTGGTATAATCACATAGTTGTGCATTCATCATGTCAGTCATTATCAGAGCATTTCCATTATTTAAATAATAATAAACAAACAAAAAAATAATAATAATAATAAACAAACAAAAAACAAAATTCTTCACCTCTCAGTCTCTCTCTGTTTCCCCTGCTTTACATAGCTGCTATTTCTGGCTATTCTTGCACATTTATTTATTTACTTATCCAGCAGTTTTTTTGAGATACATTCACATACCATATGATCTATCCAAAGTGTATAATCAGTGGCTTTTAGTATAATCACAGTGTTGTGGATTCATCACCACAAAAAATTTTAGAACCATTTCATTACTCCAAAAAGAAAAACTCCACACCCCTTAGCATGTCTTCCCTACTACTAATCTAATTTCATCTTTATAAATGGATTTATATTTACATTTTATATAAATGGAATCACACAATATGTTACACAATATACTTAGTTCATAGTAATGCAATCATATCGTATTTGTCCTTTTGTGTCTGACTTGCTTTACTCAATATAATGTCCTCCAGGTTCATCCATGTTGTTATATGCTTTACGACTTCATTTCTTCTTATAGCTACATAATATTCCGTTGTGTGAATACACCACAGTTTGTTTATCCATTCATTGGTTGATGGACACGGGTTGTTTTCATCTTTTGGCAGTCGTAAATAACACCTCTATGAACATTGGTGTGCAGATGTCTGTTCGTGTCACTCCTCTCAGTTCTTCTGGGTATATACCTAGTGGTAGTATTGCCAGGTCATGTGGCAAATCTATATTCAACTTCTTTAGGAGCTGCCAGAGAGTCCTCCACAGTGGCTGTACCATCCTGCATTCCCACTAACAGTGAATAAGTGTTCCTATCTCTCCACATCCTCTCTAACACTTGTGGTTTTCTTTCTTTTTAATAATGGCCATTCTGATAGGTGTGAACTGATATCTCATTGTAGTTTTTTTTTTTTTTCTTTCTTTCTTTGTGTTTATTTTTATTTTTTTTATTTTGTTTTTGTTATTTGCATTTCCCTAATCGTTAGTGATGTTGAACATTTTTTCATGTGTTTTTTTTGCCATTTGTATTTCTTTGGACAAATCTCTATTCAGTTCTTTTGCCTTTTTTATTTTGAGGTAATGGGGGCCGGGAATTGAACTTGGAACCTCGTATGTGAGAAGCCTACGCTCAGCCACTGAGCAGCATTGGCTTCCCTAAGTTGGTTTTTTCGTTTGTTTTGTTTTATTTTATTTTGTTTTTTCAGGAGGCACTGGGAACCGAACACAGGACCTCCCGTGTGGTAGGCAGGCACTGAACCATTTGAGCCACGTCTACTCCCTCTTTTGCCCATTTTTTAATAGGGTTATTTGTCATTTTATTGTTGAGTTATAATGTCTTTTTATATATCATGCATATTAAACCCTTATCAGACATGTGATTTCCAAATATTTTCTCCCATTGAGTTGGCTGCCGTTTTATCCATTTGACAAAGTCCTGTGAGGAGCAAAAGTACTTAATTTTGAGGAGGTCCCATTTATCTATTTTTTCTTTTGTTGTGCATGCTTTGGGTATAAGGGCCAAGAATCCAGATGTTTCCACATTTTCTTCTAGTAGTTTTATGGTCCTGGCTTTTATATTTAGGTCTTTGATTCATTTTGAGTTGATTCTTGTACAGGGAGTGAGATAGGGGTCTTCTTTCATTCTTTTGGTTATGGATATCCAGTTCTCCCAGCACCATTTGTTGAGTAGACTGTTTAGGCCCATTAACATGGACTTTGTAGGTGTGTCAAAAACCAGTTGATGGTAGAGGTAAGGGTTTATTTCTGGACTCTCAATTCTGTTCCACTGATTGATATGTCTGTATAGCTTTATGGCAGTATCATGCTGTTTTGAGCACTGTTGCTTTGTAATATGTTAAACATCAGGCAGTGAAATTCCTCCCATGTCACTCTTCTTTTTCAGAATACTTTTGGCTATTCGGGTGCAGTTTCACTTCCAAATAAATTTGGTAATTGCCTTTTCTATTTCTGTAAAGTAGGCTGTTGGGATTTTGATTGGTATTGCTTTGAATATATAAATCAGTTTAGGTAGGATTGACGTCGTCATGATATTTAATCTTCCAGTCCATGAACACGGAATGTCTTTCTATTTGTTTAGGTCTTCGTTGATTTCTTTTAGCATTGTTTTGTAGTTTTCTGCATTTAGGTCCTGTACTTCTTTAGTAAATTTGTTCCTAGGTATTTGAGTCTTTTTGTTACTATTGTAAATGGAATTTGTCCCCTGTTTCTTCCTCAGATTGCTTAATACTAATGTACAGAAACATTAGTGATTTTTGTATGTTGATCTTATATCCTGCCACTTTGCTGAACTCATTTATTAGCTCAAGTAACTTTGTCATAGTAATTTTAGGATTTTCTAAATATAGGATCATGTCATCTGCAAATAGAGTTTTACTTCCTCTTTTCCTATTTGGATGTCTTTAGTTTTTTTCTTGACTAATTGCTTAAGCTAGAAGTTCTAGTACAATGTTGAATAACAATGATGACAGTGGGCATCCTTGTCTTGTGCCTGATCTTAGAGGGAAAGCTTTCAGCCTTTCCCCAATGTGTATGATATTGGCTGTGGGTTTTTCATATATACTTTTTATCATATTGAGGAATTTTCCTTCCTTTCCTATCTTTCGAAGTGTTTTTATCAAGAAAGGATGCTGGATTTTATCGTTTGCTTTTTCTGCATTGATGGAGATGATCATGTAGTTTTTTTCCCTTTAATTTATTAATGTGGTATATTACGTTGATTTTCTTATGTTGAACCAGCCTTGCATACCAGGAATAAATCCCACTTGATCATGGTGTATAATTCTTTTAATGTGCTGTTGGAGTCTATCTGCAAGTATTTTGTTGAGAATTTTTGCATCTATGTTCATTAGATTGATCTGTAATTTTCTTTACTTGTAGTATCTTCATCTGTCATTGGTTATTAGGGTGATATTGGCTTTACAAAATGTGTTGGGTAATTTTCCCTCCTCTTCAATTTTTTGGAAGAGTTGAAATAGGGTTGGAGTTAATTCTTTTTGAAATGCTTGGTGGAATTCACCTGTGAAGCCATCTGGTCCTGGACTTTTCTTTGTTGGGAGATTTTTTTTTTTTTTTTAAACAATTTATTGAAGTATATCGTTCATACATGAACATACATAAACTATAAGTGTTCAGTAAAAATCATGATCTTACAAAACAAACATGCATAACATTCATACAGGGCTTGTTGGGAGAGTTTTGATGATGGATTTAATCTCTTCAAATGTGATTGGTTTGTTAATTTCTTGTATTATTGGTGTAGGTTGTTTATTTCTAGGAATTTGTCCATTTTTTTCTGGAATGTCTAGTTTGTTGGCATAGAGTTTCTCACAATATCCTCTTATGATCCTTTTTATTTCTGTGGGGTCAGTCGTAACTACCCCCCCCCCCTTACATTTCTTATTGTATTTATTTGCATCTTTTATCTCTTTTTCTTTGTTAGTCTAGAGGCTTGTCAATTTTATTGATCTTTCCCAAAGAACTAGCTCTCGTTTTTGTTGATTTTCCCAATTGTTTTTTTGTTCTCAATTTCATTTATTTCTGCTCTAATCTTTATTATTTCTTTCTTTCTGCTTACTTTGGGATTGGTTTGTTCTTTTTTTTAGTATCTCCGTTGTTCAGTTAGATCTTTGATTTTAGCTCTTCTTTTTTATTGTAGGTGTTTAGGGCTATAAAATTCCCTCTCAGCACTGCCTTTGCTGTATCCCATTAGTTTTGATAAGTTGTGTTCTTGTTTTACTGACTTCACTTGCAATTTTTACTTTGACCCACAGATTATTGAGGAGTGTGTTGTTTAGCCTTCACACATTTGTGAATTTACCTCTTTCTTATCTATTATTGACTTCCAGTTTCATTCCATTATGATCTGACAAGGTACTTTGTATAGTTTCAGTCTTTTTATATTTATTGAGTGCTGCATTGTGACCTAACATGGTCTATCCTGGAGAAAGATCCATGGACACCTGAGAAGAATGTATTACCCATTGTGTTTTGGTGCAACCTTCTCTATATGTCTGTTAGGTCTCACTCATTTATCATATTGTTAAAGTTCTCTGTTTCCTTGTTGATCTTCTGTCTAGTTATTCTATCTAATGATGTGAGAGGGGTGTTGAAGTCTCCAATGACTATTGTAGAATTTCTCCCTTCAGTTTTTACAGAGTTTGCCTCATTTATTTTGGGGCACCCTGGTTAGGTGCATAGATATTTATGACTGTTATATCTTTCTGGTTCATTGTCCTTTTTATTAATAAATAGTGGTCTTCTGTATCTTTTATAACTTTTTTGCATTTAAAGTCTGTTTTGTCCAATATTCATATAGGTACCCCTGCTTTTTTATGGTTACTATTTCTGTGGGGTATCTTTTTCCATCCTTTTACTTTCAGCCGGTTTGTATCCCTGAGTCTAAGGTGAATCTCTTGTAAGCAGCATATGGATGGCTCATGTTTTTTTCTTTCATTCTGTCAGCCTGTATCTTTTGATTTTGGCACTTAATCCACTCACATTTAGTGATATTACTGTAAATACATTATTTGGTCCACCATTTTATTCTTTGGTTTTCATATGTCATATCTTATTTTTGTCTGTCTTTTTACTCTTTTGGTTGTCCTTTGTTCTATTTTTTCTTCTATACTCTCCTCCAAGCCTCTCTCTCCTGTCCATTTTGTTCGGGCTCTAAGGCTTCCTTTAATAATTCCTGCAAAGGTGGATTCCTTTTTACAAACTCTCTTAGTTTCTGTTTGTTTTTGAATATTTTATACTCACCTTTATATTTGAAGGTCACTTTTGCTGGATAAAGAATTCTCAGCTGGCAGTATTTCTGTTTTAGTACCCTAATTACATTATACACGGTCTTCTCACCTCCATGGTTTCTGTTGCGAAATCTATACTAAGTCTTACTGGGTTTTCCTTGTATTTGTATGTGATCATTTGTTTCTCCTTTGCTGCTCTGAGTTTTCTTTTTATCTTTGATGTTTGACTTTCTGAATAGTATGTGTCTTGGAGTATATCTATTTGGATTTATTGTGATTGGTGTATGTTGTGCTCCTTGGACATACTTTCCCTTTCGTTAAGAATTGGGAATTTTTCAGCTGTTATTTCATCACACTCTTTCTGCCCCTTTTCCCTTCTCTTCTTCTTCTGGAACTCCCATGATACTTATGTTGTTGCATTTCATGTGTTCATTCAACTCCCTGAGTACCTGCTCAATGTTTTCCATTCTTTTTTCTCTCTATTCTTTTCTCTTTTCAATTTCAACTGTCATGTCTTCAGTATCACTTATCATTTCTTCTGTCATTTTGAGTCTGCTGTTGTATGCCTCTAATATGTTTTTGATCTCATCTATCATGTCTTTCATTCCCGTGAGCTCTCTTCTTTGGGTTCACTTAATGTTTTCTTGGTGTTGTTTATCTCTTCAGCCATATTGTCTTTAAATACCTTAATTTGATTTTGGAAATTTATGTGCATCTCGTTAGTTGTCTCAAATAGTGCATCTCTTCTGGGGTTGTAATATGTTCCTTTTCTTAGGCCAATTCTTCCATTTTCTTAGTATGGCTTATAATTTTTTGTTGCTTTATAGGTATCTGATTAGGATGGTGAGTTTACTCTGATGCTCAATTTCTCATTTGTAGGGATTTAGTGGCGGGAGGCTGTGTGTTGCTTCTCTTCTTTGATTCTTCTGTCAGCCTGGGTTTTTTTGATTGTCCCTGTTATTTGCTTGAAACTGTGCCCTGGACTCAGCAATGGGCTTCAGACCCGCTTCCTAGGCCTCGGGAAGGGAGGCTATAAGGCCAGAAAAGCCTCTTACTTAATTTCCTCACATGCACTTCCTTTGTCCACCAGCAGATGGCATGCTTTGACAGCCCTCTCAGTTCAGTACCTGGTTGGAGTATATTTGTTGCAACACAGACCAGATCTGTGTGATAGAGGTTCCTGCCTGGAAGCTAAGAGCCTCATAATTCAAACTTTCTCAAAGACAGTTCTCCAACCTTTGCTGGCAGCCCCCTCACTTTCCCTAAGTAGGAAATAATTCCACTCCCCTCTGTGCCTTTAACAACCAGTCCCAGTCAGTAAGGAGGGAGATTGAGAGGATCAGATCCCTTTAGTCCCATGGGCTCCCAGAAACAATGGCGTGGCCCCACCCAGCCTGGAAGGTCTAGTGGGTCACAGTGGACCAGATTTGTGGGTCAGAAGCTGAGTCAGCCTTAGCCTGTGTCCCTCTTTCACCCCTTTCCTGGGGAGATGGATTCCTGGGCCCCCTTTGTCTGTAGCCACCGGCCCAGAGGCCTGAGTGTTCAAACGTATCTACAGTGTGGGGGAGGGCACCGGCAGTAGCAGCTGCTGCTTTTAAGTCACAGTTTTGCCATTGCAGTTCTTTTCCTTTGTTCCTCTGTCTTCTGGGCATTGTCTAGCCTTTCCCTGGTGTCCTAAACCCTAGGAGATTTTTTTTCAGGCAGCTCACCTTCATTTTTGAAGGACAGTTTTTACCAGATAAAGAATTCTTGGCTGGCAATTTTTTTCTTTCTGTTCCTTAAATATACCATATCACTGTCTTCTTGCCTCTGTTGTTTCTGAGGAAAGATCCACACTAAGTGTTATTTGACCTCCCTTGTATGTCATGGATTGCTTTTCTCTTGCTGCTTTCAGAATTCTCTATCTCTGGCATTTGACATGCCAAATAGTATGTGTCTCAGAGTGGGTCTATTTGGATTTATCCTGCTTGGAGTACACTGCCTTTCTCTGATAAGAATATTTTGTCTTTTGTTAGAGTTGGGAGATTTTAAGTCATTATTTCTTCAAGTATGCATTCTGTCATGTTTCCATTCTTTTCTCATCTGGGACACCCATAATGTGTATGTGAGTGAACTTTGCACTGTCATTCAATTCCCTGAGACCCTGTTCAATTTTGTACATTCTTCTCTCTGTTCTTCTGTCTTTTCAAGTTCAGATGATCTGTCTTCTAATTTGCTGATTCTTTCCTCTGCTATGTCAGATATGCTGTTATATGCCTCTAATATATATTTAATCTCATCCATTATGTCTTTCATTCTCATAATACCTTTACTTTTCTTCACAAGCTTTCAAATTCTTCTTTATGCTTACCCAGTGTCGTCTTTATACTCTCAATCTCTTTAGTCATACTTTCCTTCAGTTCCTTGAATTGAGGCAGGAGATTTGTTTGAACATCATAAGTTAGTTGTTTTAAATCCTTTGTTTTGTCAGGATTTTTAATTTGTTCTTTTTGCCATATCTTCCTGTTCCTTAGTATGACCTGTAATTTATCCTGATGTCTAGGCATCTATTTATGTTGGTATATTTACATAGATGGTCAATTACTCTCTCTCTCTCTCTAGGATTTTATTGTAGCTTGGCTTTGTTTTATGGCTCTTCTTTGATTTTCTAAAGAAATAAAATGTTACTAAAGTATAGCATTCATAGATGAACATACGTAAACAACAAATTTATTATAAAATTTGTGAATTTACAAAACAAACATGTAAATCATGATACAGTGCTCCCATATATCTCCCCACCACCAACACCTTACATTGTTTTGTAACAATGAAGCTAACTTATTTATTTTATAAAAGTATTTAAAATAAATATGGCTTTACATTCAGCTCCTACCATTTTACTAATCTTTAAAGAGAATGGGAAGGGAGTGGGTATAGCTCAGTGGCTGAGTGCCTGTTTTCCATGTTAAGGTCCCAATTTCAATTCCTGGTACCTCCTAAAAAAAGAAAAGAATGGGAAGAAGAGGAAATCAATTTCACTCCTAACTTTTTATTAAAAAAAATTTTTTTACATATATAGAAAAGCTGAAAATATAGTATAATGAACATATAAGCATGCTTAACATTTGCCAAAATGCTTTATATATACTTTTTTTGTGTAGTTGAACCATTTGTATTCATAACTACCATTAACACAACTAAGAAAATTATTATATTCTATTGTCACATCTAATATGTTAGTCTATAAAAGGCATATATTATTATTATTATTTTTATTATCCATGATCCTGTGAAGATTCATACACTGTTTAGTTATGTCACTCAATTATCATGACATTGAATGCTTTTTTGGAAGGACTTTATATGCCAGTTTTCTTGTAGAATGTCCCTCATTGTAGATTTGTCTGAGTTTTCTTTATTATTAGATTTAGGTTAAATTCTTTGTGGTAGGAATACAACATAGCTGATTATGTATACTTTATCAAGAAGGTGACTACTGGATCTATTCTTTGTAAAAGTAGATTTTTCCATTTATAAATCTATGGGAGTTATAGTTGCCCCAAATCTTTTCCTTTGTTAACCTCCGTTGATAATACTTGATTAAATCAATTAATACATTGTGAGTTGTATAGAAATTGCTTTTTAATGTCCCCATGTAATAACGTCCATATTTGTCAGGCAGCCTTGCATCCACCACCCAGCCACCCCGGCAGTGAAGCTGTTTCTGTCTCAATAGAGGTGGTATAGCAACGCTGATGCCGAGAAGCGTGAGTGGTGATGGATGCCAATGTGCTCATCTCCAGCCCAGGTAGTAAGCTCCTTCCCCTCCAGTGTCCCGTGAGCTTAGAGGCCAGTTCGGCAGGGCTCTCTAGATCTCTGCCTGTATCCTTGCCCCACATCACCCAGCTCAGCAGTGGTGCAGTCCCTCGTGGTGACGTGTAACTTCTGCTCGGGGGCTTGGAAATGTTGGACCCCAGGGGGCTGGTCCTGTAACGCCTTCCACTTCTGTTGTGTTATAGGGTGCACCCTCGGGGCTCCTCATCTTCTTCCACTTCCCATTCCTCCTCTTTCTCCTCATCTGAGGAGGGGTCCATGGGATCCCACGTGTTAGGGTCCCCCGAGGGGTGGTTAATATCCTCCAGACCTGGACTCGAGGCAGCCTGCAGCCCCTCGCTCTAGCGTATCTACAAGCCAGGGTTTCCAACTGGTTGTTACCTCGGCATGGGAGATGGGTTCAGGAGTCTTTCATCTCTGCCTGTGATAGGTGCATGTCCCTTTCTAACTTTAACTCTTCTTCTAAGTGGTGCACAGAGGCCTTTGCCACTTGTTCTGCCTTGGTAGCCACTCCCAAGGCTCCTCACGGGTCATGCTATAGCCGCCGCTATCTGGCGGTCCCCCTTTTTCTTATTTAAGTAGAGCTCCTCTGCTACCTGTTATAGCACAGCCAGTTTACCTGCCAGAGTTTTTAGGATATCCCCGTACTCTCTTGGCAGTCCTCACTTGTTCAGGAAGGCAGCCACCCTTCCCCACATGGGACTTTGTACGCCAACCCGGGATTTCCCCTGCAGATTCTCCTTTCCCTGAGCCCATGCCCACTACTGGCAGTGGTCCTTCGGTCTCCTGGCTCATGGCTCGCTGAAGGGCAGGGGTTGGGGCTGCCATGAGACCAAAGAACGCAGTTGGCACTGAGTCAGACATGAGCTTTATTTGGACTTACAGACAGGAGAGAGTGTCCGGTGGCAGGAAATTGAGGGGTGATATAAAGGGTTTCAGAACAAGGATATTCCATTGGGTATGAGAACAAAGTTCTTGCTTAGGGTCCCGTTACAGAGCGGATGGGGTCTGGTGATATTATCACAATAATGAAGTTTTACTGCTCGGAGAAGATTATGGTTTACTATACCATCTGTACTCCGTTTCCCCTCCAGGGATGGTTGTTAACCTTTAACTTATGTCTAGGTCATGCAGGTGACTGCGTGCTGAGGGCTTGGGGGAGCCCGGGCTTTGGGTCCCTGCACCAACACTTTTAGATCGTTTACTATGTGTTAGGTAGCATAAACATTTGATAACAGCCCTGGAAGTTAGGTCCTGTTTTATCCTTGTTTTACAGATGAATAAAGAGAGGTTGGAGGTTAAGTAACTTATCTAAGGGCACACACCTGGGAAGTAGTGGGCTCAGGATTCAACACGGGCAGGTCTGGTTTTAAAGGGCATGGCCTTCAGCTCTTCACTGCTGTGGTATAGATGAGCTTGCTCAATGAACATGCCTAAGAGAAGAAGGTGAGGTGAGAGCCCTGGAGAATGTTAACATAAAAGCAAGGAAATGGGATTGAAATTTGGGAATAAGGCAGTCGGAGCTAAAAAGAAAAGAATGAACTTTAAATTATATAGAGGAGCTGACGTGGCTCAAGTGGTTGAGCACCTGCTTCCCACGTGGGAGGTCCTGGGTTTGGATCCTGGTGCTTCCTAAAAACAAAAACAAACAACAAGCAAAAACAAACAAACTGAAGAACTAACTCAGGAGAGCCGATGTGGCTCAGTGGTTGACCACCGGCTTCCCACATACAAGGTCCCAGGTTTAATCCCAGCCCCAGTACCACACACACACACACAAAATATATATAACTATAAAATAGAATTGGTGATTTTGAACTTTTTCCATCAAGAATTGTCCTCATCCTCTTTTAACTGGAAAGAAACATTTTCCTTTTTACTGGAAAGAAACATTTTCCTTTTCACTGTTTAATAAATACCAAAAAGTGCTAAATAATTTTCTCTTGAATTATACTAAAAGAACATTGATTTAAAATAATTTATGTATGTGTACCTTGTTTTTAAATTTAGGAACATTTTTTTCTTTAAGTAACAGAATCAAGACGTTTAGAAAAGTTTTTAAAAACCTACCTATTTATGGAATTTTCTCCATGGATTTTAAAGTTAATTTTAGGAATTTTATGGGGCTTTTCCAACACCCCATCTTGTTCTATTACATGATTTCTAAAAGTCTGCTTCTAATTCAACGTTACGTGATCCTGAGATCTGTGAAGCTGAAGACATCTTTTTGAGACTTGGGTTTCTGGGGTGTTGAGGTTTGGGTTATGTTTAGTGTTAAAACTTAATGTTTTTGGAGGACTTGAGGTGATTGGGGAATAGTGTGCTGATCGCTGGTGTTTGGCTCTATCATTGGGAAATAGTTACAGTTATGAAACTTATTTTTGACTGGAAATATACCAGAAGTGGCCACTGCTTTTCTTCCTACAGAGATAAGTGATCCCTTGGTGCTGCTCCCGTGAAACCATCACCTTTTATTTTCAGTCTTGTGGATTTTACACTTGGCCTTGGAGACCCCCCTGCCCCCCGTAATTGTGGACATTCTTATTCCTAGGAGGATTTGGAACGTGTGTATGTTTTAAATTATGTTTAATGTTTGTAAAGCTAATCTTAGCTTAAATGTCACTTCCTTCTTTGACACCCAGGCTAGATCGTGTTATTTGCTTGCAAGGTGTTTTCCCCTTTTCACAATCTGGATTATATATATGATTTCATAATATCTTTTTTCCTAATTAGATTGACAGCTCTGTGAGGGCTGTGACCACCTCTCTTTGGCTGACTTATATCTATAATGCCTGCCACATAACAGGACATCCTTTTTGAATGAATGACTAAATTAACATTGTTTTCTCATAGATAATAAATGATAGAAATATACTGGTAAATAAAAGCTCAGACTGTATACTAGAATTATGATTGTAGCCTTTGGTATTATCAGTGAATTTAAGAGAAGGAATTATCAAGGTGTTTGCATAAATGACTTATTATGGTTTGTGCAAGTACAGTGAACATTCCCTAGTACAGAAAGCAACTTCTAAAAACTTTTGGCAGAACTAAGAAGTCAGTCTGTCTTTGACCCTTCTATTAAGTGTTTTAGAACCTAACTTTCCTTAAATCGTTCTTCTTCAGTTGGGTAATAAACATTTTGACATGATGAAAGATGTATTCTGTTAATTTTTGGTCTTCATAAACAGCCTACCTAAATTTGCTAAAAAAAAAAAAAGAAAACTTTCTAAATTTTACTAATTCTATTTCTTATAAAGTTACAATTTCCTTTCAAGTGCATAACACTTTAAAATGAGCTCAGCTGTATTACTGGATAAACATGTTGATTCCTTTGGCCCAAAGCTGCTGAATGAAACCTGGAGGGGCACAATTTGTTCTTTACCCCACCCAGTGGCAGAATGTTTTTCTTCCTCTCCTGCCTATTGAGAGAAGAGGACTGGAATAAAATGACTCCCTTTGTTTAGATTCCTCTGAATTGTTTAGGAGAGAAGAAAAAAGATTTCTTCACCTTTCTCTTATTTTAACTTTTGTCATTAATGTAGAGTGTGTGCTTCTCATCCAGTGTTCGTACTATAATGTACATTCTGACTAATAACTCATATATTACGTTATGGTTTTTACAAAGCCATTTTACTTAATGCTCTATTTTGAGTAATCTATTGCTCAAAGGCATATGAGTCAGAGTTATTTTCAGGGATGTTGAATTTTGAGGATGGACTTAGATTTGGAAGCCAAGAGAAATACACTATATTCATTGGAGTTGGGGTAGTAGCTGTACTCACATATAATGAATTTATGATATTTTATGAAGTATGTAAATAATTTTTATAATAAATCTCGGGTGATCCTTGGTATTTTAGAATAGCTTTTAGAATCTGATGACAGTATGTTGCTCCTACCAATACACAAAGCTTATGAATAATTGTTTCAGCATTTGCTGTTTCCTTTGTCTCATACCATGCAAGGTGCTGTGAATTTGCAAAGATTGATAAGAAATTCTCCCTGCCTTCAAGGAGCTAGCCATCTGGGTACCATTTCCCAAAATGTACATCATTTACAGGTGGTGTTCCTCCAAAAGAGAACACTGTCACTGAGAAAATTTGGGAACTACTTGGACTAAACAAAGTTAAGTAAGTTTCTTTAATGTAGACTTCTCAAAAGTGTGCACTGTGGGGGTACAAAAGTGTACAAATTGCAATGGTGTACATCATTCCAAAAAACCAGTTTTACCTTGCAAGGTTTTTCAGACTCCTTGACACAACTTTTCATTTTTTCTCATGAAACTTCTGGAGTGGGACCTGAATGGAGGGGAGGCTAAGAGAGGTAATGGCAGTAGTACGTTCAAGAGGAAGATGATTAATGTGTCATGGTACACACTTTGGGAAACATTGGACTAATGTATGATTCTTGTCTGGCCTATACTTCTGAGTGCTGTCTCAAAAATTTAGCGTTTGCTGCAGAATCTTGTTTCCTAATCCTTTGCAGGTAGATGAGGGTCTTAGATCTGATTGAAGTAGTAAATTGGAAATGGGAATTAGTGAGTTTTAAAAATGACAATTTTGTCATCTCAAATTTAGCCTGTCTCAAAGCAGACTAATCATTTCTTCTAAAGCAGTTACATTTCCTAGCCTTTTATTTTTGATTATGTTGTAGTCTCCCTTTTTTAGGCACTTGGCTTGAAATCACAGTCTTCATTAATCTTTAACTTTGCCTTACCCAATCCCATACCCCTGACTGACTTATAACCAAATCCTGCCAAAATTTTCCTTAAAATTTGTGTTCTTTTCTCCTTCCTTTGCCGTCATCTGGTTTAGAGTCGCGTGAAGTAGGTGGTCAGTAAATATTTGTCACATGATTGAATCTGCACTATTGTAATATCCTCCATGGATATTTGTGCCTCCAGGCACTCCCTACACTTCTCAGTCTTATGCTGCTTTGATCATGTTGCACTATGTGATTATGTTGAGTTTCTGCTCTAAGCTCTCAGTAGCTCTCTATTGCCTAGCAAATCGTGCACTATCGTCCAGCAACATTCTACCACTCCAAACTTAGACCTTGCTGCTTTTACAGTTTTAGCATATGGTAACTCCAAATGACACTACTAATAACTACTTCCTATAAAATTCTTGCTTTATCAGCTTCTAATTGGTGGCATATATCATTCCTTTTAGTTGGATTGTCTTTTTTCCCCCCACATATTTAATTACCTATATCTTAACCTATCAACAAAATTCACATTAGATGTTGAGACCTCCATGATCTCCAGGTGAGTGCTATTATTTTCTCTGAACATATAGCTTTTCTCTGTACATATAGTTCATACTACTGTTTGGGCATTGTTTGTATATATTCTGATAGCTATTTCTATATGTGGCTTATCTCCTCTTAAGATTTTAAGTTTCTTGAGGCAGCATGGTATAGAGGTTGGCTGCACTAACAGACTAGGCTCCAAATCTCATGTAATTATATTTTGTTTCTTGCTCAGTAAAATCCAAAACAAGTATAGTAGACCTGATTGGTAGGCTTCTTGGATCTTGTGTCTTCACCATCTGCAGCAAATAGTTCCTATCACATGTGTTCTTCTGCAGGAAGCCAGAAAAAAAAAAAAAAAGGCCTGGAATGCCACCCTTTGGAAGTTTTGTGTGGGCCAAGCCTGAAAGTGGCACACACCATTTCTCACATTTCATTAGCTGAGACTCAGTCAAATGGCCATACTTTAACTGCAAGGAGACTGGGGAACATGTGCCTTGGAAAAAGGGGAAATGGCTTGTCAACGTGCTTAAAAGCTTGGGCTCTGAATTTGAGTTCAGACTCTGTACCACTTACCAGCTGTGAGATCCTGGACAAGTTGCTTACCTTCTCATATGTGAAATTTAATTAGGATAATGCAGGTAAAATACTTGGATATAGCAATTACTCAGGAGATCTTCGCTATCATCCTCCTTGGTGACATATCTTCTGCCTCTGTTGCATAGGTGCTTATTAAGTAAATGTTGAATGAATTTTACATTTAAAATGGCTAGTTTGAGGAGTTTCTTGTGTCATAACTCCTTTTCTTTAGTTAATTACTAGGGTGAGAATGATCAAGAGATATATTTACACCAGAACTTATGAACTACATTGAATTATATTATTCTTACTAAATCGAATATTTCATAAGTACATTTTGAAAAACATTCTTTTGGAGGGATTGATTACAAGATAAAGTAGGGAAGTCTTCTAGAAAGCAGAGTAAAAAGAAACAGATGAAAAATAGAAGAGAAAAAGCTTCTTACACCAGAATTTGAGACCTTCAGAAATCAGAAGAAATGGATAAGGGGGTGGGAAAACCCATTAATGAAATAATTCAAGAAAATATTCCAGAACTGAAGGGCATACTTTTCAGATTCAAAGGACTATCTGAATACTGTGCACGTTTTTGATGATAGACTGCTGCCAAGACACATCATTGTGAAGTTTAAGAACTAGATTACATAGTAAAAAGATCAGGAACTTCTCTATAACAGTAGAAGCTGGAAGACAATGGAGCAGCATTACCTTCAAAATTCTGAAGAAGTGATACCCAAACTAGTCTAAAGTATTAATCAAGTTTATGGGTAGAATAAAGGTATTTTCAGAGAAGCAAAGTCTCAACAAATTATCTCTAATAAACCTTTCCTCAGGAAGCTGGGGATTGTATGCCATCAAAATACTGGAATAAATCAAGGAGGAGAAGCCAACGACCCAGAAGAGTGGCAAAAGGAACACCCAGAATTGGGGCTTGGCCCAGGACAAACAGGCTAGACTGAAACAAGTCAGGTGAAATTGATGGAAACCTGATGGGAGAGTCTGGGGTTAATTAGGGATAAATACATGGTAGAAAAGTATATAGGGATAAGTATATATAGAAAACTAAGCAAATGAGAAACCAGACAGTTATTCATTCCAAGGAAAACAAGATTTGGGGTAGGAGAGGTAAGATAGTTACTGTTTACCATGTGGCTTTGTTCTGAATACCTTATGTAGTCATAATAATAATAAGCCCTCAACGTTGATCTACCCGAAGTTAGGATAAAAGTGTATTGAGAGGAAGGTGGCAGGACTAGGAATCAGAGGTAAATCTTAAACTTCCTCAGTGGGCTGTCAGTAATATAATTCTCCAGACTGAACATTTAAGAAGCAACAATTTAGACATGTTACTTAGAGATTTGGAGGGAAATTGCAAAACAACAAACTAAAGCAAATTTTTGGCAAAAGGAGCTTTGGAGGGGGCGGCTAGAGCCTAATTTTTCTTAACAAAGCTACTAGATCTGGTTATTTTTAAAACCATATACCTATGTAACATTGATAAAAAGAAAACCTGAGAGACAGCAGTCCCAGCAGCCTGTGATTCTACTCTATTTCTGAAACTCTAGGTTTGGAGAATCAATCCATTAATTTCAGCAGATTTGTTCTAAATGAGAATTTTTGTCAGTTTTAGTTTTTTCACTTAAATGTTAATTAGCGGTTAGCTTAGTTGAGTTTCTGTAGTGTATAATTGGATTTGAGACGTGTAAATCTGCCTTGCTGTTGTCTTCATTATTTGGCTACAGAGCCCATATCTGTGGGTGAGGTGATGACTGGCAGTATGTCCACACTAACCACTCTAGCACCAAGGTTTCCCAGGTTAACCTAAAGCTATCATTCTTATATTTGTGCCCCCCCCACTCTTAAAAGTGTGTGTGTATTCCATTTGTATTATGTTCTCTGTGTTTCGTTATGCAGTAAATGTTCTCAAATTGATTCTTATGTGGACCTTTTTTTTGGCTTTTCTTTGCAGCTTCTATTTCTTTAGCATTCCAGTAGCAGGGATACCTTTGTGTGGTGAGAAGCAGACGCAGCCGTGCTCCTCTCATGATACCTAATGGTGATTTGACACTGCATGTACTGTTCTTAAATGCAATCCATCCCTGTGGGTGTGAACTCATAGTAGGACCTTTTGATGAGTCTACTTCAGTTAAGGTGTGACCCACTTCATTCAGGTTGAGTCTTAATCCTGTTACTGGGGTCTTTTATAAATAGGAGCAAGGCAAAGAGAGAAAGCCATGGAAGCAAGAAGCTGAAAGCAAGGAAGCCCTGAAGAGAAGGGAGAGACCAGCAGACAATGCCGTGTGCCTTGCCACGTGGCAGAGGAGCCAAGAAGCACTGCAGCCAGTCTTTGGGTAGAAAGCATCACCTCGATGATGCCTTGATTTGGACATTTTCTCGGCCTCAAACTGTAAGCTAATAAATTTCCATTCTATTGTTTAAGCCAGCCCCTTTCATGGTGTCTGCTTTCAGCAGCTTAGCAAACTAAAACAATACCTCTCTCCAAAGCATGGATTGAAGAGCAGAAGACAAGACCTGTGAGTGAGTTGCAAGGGCTGAGGAATGCCAACGGCCTCAGCATTTCTGGTTCAATAGCTTCAAATCATTTTTGCCACCTCTACCTTACAGTGCTTTTAATGACTTGATTCATGATTGACTGGTTTATTTATTATTTGCATATTTTATAATTATTTGTCAGATTCAGAGCTCTTAATTGTTAGTAAAAACTAAGTTAATAGTTAAGTTTTGCTAATTTAGGCAGAAAGCAGATTTATTAAAGATGTTGGGGGGTCTTATTAAACTGTTGGAAAGGACAGGCTGTCAGGATTGCTGCTACAGAGCCAGGAACAGTGCCTCTATTTCACAGATATCTCTAGAAGAACACACTCAGTAACGTGGTATCCTGCTTTTGAAGGTTTCTGTGCTTTTTTGCATTAGTTATACTCTTGAATGATAAACTTGAAGTTGAGAAGTTATTATTATTATTTTTAATAGAGGTCAGTGGGGGAAAATGATGGGATGACTGGATTTGTATGTTCTGGGGTTTTAAATCCAGGGATGGGGAGAAAGAGGAAAAAGAAACTTTCAAGAGATACCAGCATAACTTTGGTCTACTTTGTGCTTGAATACCCCTTTTTGATTTAAAAATTTATTTTTATATCAATGTTACAAGTAACTCAGTTGACACAAAATAATAACTACAATAACAATAAATCTGCTTTGGCCAGTGGTTACCCTCCTTCCTTAATTTTGTCCATTCCTCAGTCTTGGGGGATATGGGATGATGTCTGCTCTGACTGCTTCTGACTGAGAAAGGATGTAGATACTAGGAGAAAACCCTTTTGAGCAGAGTTAGAGGATAGCATTAGTTCAGTGCATTTCTTGGGTGTTTTTGTTAAAACATAATTCAGATCCCTTGATTCAAACCCTTCAGTGGTTTCCTGTCTTATGTGGAAGAAAATCTAAACTGCATGTGATAATGTTTAAGACTTAGACTCATCTGGCCAGAGGTGGAGTTACTATGAAGCTAATAAAACTCCTCAAGGACTCTTACTTGCATAGGCTCTTTCCAAGGCATGTCCTAAAACAGTTAAGACCGCTGTAGTTTTCCACTTCAACTTCCTCCTGGTCACAATTCCTCTCCTAACTGGTGATGTTTGTGTGGCTATAGGTATTTTTGGAATTCTAAGGAGAGGTGAGTGGGATTGGTAGAGTACATTTATGTGATTGGCAGTCCCTTTCTTGTGTTGCTTAGCTATTGCTTGCTGACCAGTATAGGAATAACTCCCAGGAACCTTATGCTTGCCCCCTCATCCAGCTTAGCTGGCACTGGCACATGAAGATGAAGGAGCAAGGCCACAGGTTGATGGCTGATTTGAACTTGGCCTAAGGCACCCACCCAACCCTGGAAAAATGTGGGCAATGGCAGAGAAACAAAGATTGCAATGTATGGGGCCATTTGCAAGTTTGTGGAACATTGTTTTAATTTTATAGTTCATATGTAAAAGGAACATGAAAGAGGTTTTCACAAATTTGATAATTTGAAGTTTTTTACATAACATTACTAATAGTTGTGAAAGTGAAAATTTTCTGAACAATCAGTTATAAAAAATAAATATCCACCCTCTTTATATTCTAGATGAAAGACTGTCTTTGGAAAATAATATTACAAAAACCACAAAGCTAAAACATGTAGGAAAAGTTATTATAAAAGTTCACCAGGGAAGTAAATAATTGAAATCTTATGTTATTATTTAGGATTTTTGATGTGGTTTTTAACTTGTAAAAATTTGTAATTTATGTAGTTTCCTTTCAGTTTAGGACCTAATTTTGTTTTCAAAATCTTGTATTTCTTAAAGAAAAGTTATATAAGCTTGGATTTACCCCTGGATCTCTTCTTTTCTACCTCTTTAACCTCATCTCGTATACTACTTCTCTCACAACATGCTAATCACATTAATCTTTTCCTTTCATCGAATGGATGATGTTTGTTCTCAAGTCAGGGCTTTTACACTTGCATGCTCCTTACCTTAGCTTTAAGGACTTTTCATTATTTAACTCTCAGGTCAGGTAGCTTTTACTCAGAGCCTTTTTTTGACTATCAGTCAAGTATCCTTTCCTCCCTTCCTCATCTCTGTCACATAAACTGTTTTATTTTCATAGCACTTACCAACATCACACTTGTTTATATTTTTATTGGTTGCCTACCCTTTTAAGAATATAGGCTCAATGTATGAGAGCTTATGGTTTACTGATATAATCCCAGAACCTAGGATAGTGCCTGGACCATATAAGGCACTTAACAGATATTTGTTGAAATAAAAAATTACTAATGAGCTTGAGCTTACACAATTTCCTCGTATTTATTTAGCGGTGCTATTTCTTATTTTGCTGATTTTTTGGTGTCATTCGTTTATTTACTGAATGGAATCCTTATTTATCTTATCAATTTGTATAAATTCTTTTTTCAATCTTTTCTGCTGCGAATATTGGTTGTCTATTATCTACCATTATAATTTGGTTAAAATATTTTGTTAGAGAATATTCAAACAAACAAAAACAAATAAGATAAGCACCCAAGTACACATCCCCTAGCTTTGTCATATTTTAGCATTCGATCTTTCTTTTTTCTTTATTAAACAATACATATTCACTTGAAGCGTGTGCATCCCTCCCAGATCTTACTCCCTCTCCTTTTTCTCTACTTATCCAGAGGTATACCAAGTTCAGGGTTTAGCTTCCCATGCATTTATATATTTCCATTTTTTTCCTGTGCATAAATCCATATATAAACAATAGAACAATAGAAATAGACTGTTTTCAAACTTAAATATCATTCTCTGCAACTTTTTTTCCTCAACAGTATGTTCTTAAGATTTATTTATGTTGCCACACAAAGCTCTGATTTCATTTTTGCTGCTCTGTGGTATTGCATGAATAAACCACACTTTATTTAACTGTTCCTCTGTCGAGAGCCCCTCTAGGTGGTTGCCAGTTTTTTCCCTATTGCAAACAGTGGTGCAGTGAATATTTATGAACATATCCTGGTATATACACAAAATTTTTTTTCTAGGATATCTAACTGGAAGTAGAAAATTGCGAGGTCATAGGGTGTGCCTATCCTTTATCTTTACCACATTTTGTCGTGTTGCTTTGTAAATTTGTTGTATATGACACTTATTTCTCCATGCCGTTGCTATCACTTTGTTTTGCTAAACATTATTTTTTGTCAATTTGAAGTTTACAATGTGGTATTTAGTGTTTAAAATGTGCATTTCCCTGGTTACTAGTGAGGTTTGTTTTTATATGTTTATTGGCCATTTAAATTTTTTGTAAATTGCTTTTTCTACCCTTTGTAGTGTTCTTTGCCCCCTCACTTTTTTATATTAGGTGATTTGTCTTTCTCTTATTGATTTGTTGGAATTTATAAGGTATTTTGGATATTAGTCATTTTTTATTTGCATGGCACGTATCTTTCCAGTTTGCACTTGCCTTTTTAATTATACTTGTACTGGTTTTCCCTTTGCAAAAGTTTTTGTTTTAATATAGATAAATTTACTGATCTTTTCCTTTATGGTTTTTCTTTTTATATCCTATTTAAGAACCTGTTTCCCTTCATTGAGGTTATAAAGATAGTCTCTTTATTATTATCTATTGCCATAGAGCAAATTACAACCAACACCTAGTTGCTTACAGAAACATTTATTGTCTCCCAGTTTTTGTGGATCAGGCACATGGGAGCAGCTTGGCTGGGTGGCTCAGGTCTGGCCTCTTGTGAGGCTGCAGTCAAGGCGCTAGTTAGGGCCGCGCTGTCCGAGCCTGGGGCCAGAGGACCTGCTTTCTCAGAGGGCGCCCACATGGCTGGCAGGCTGGTGCCACCTGTGCACCTGAAGCCTCTGTCCCTAGCCACGTGGCCCTTTGCTAGGTGCTGCAGTGACTTCACGATATGGAGCTGGCTTTCCCCAGAGAAAGTGAGCCAAGAGAGCAGAGGAACATGCTATTTATGCCCTAGTCTTGGCAGTCAGTTTCTGCCACTCAGCCTTATCGTTGTGGAAGGAGACTGTACAGGGGCTTGAGTACTAGCAAGTGAGGGACAGTGGGGCCATCCTGGAGGCTGGCTCCCAGAGTCTCCTGTATTTTCTTCTAAAAGACCTAGAGTTCTTTCACATTTAGGGCTTTAATCCATTTGGAATGTGTGTGTGTGTGTGGTTTTAGGGATGGAATCTAACCTTACTGTTTTTACAAAGGAATAATAATTGTCCCAATCCCATTTATTGAATCATTCATCATTTATTTCTCCATTTTTCCCCTTTAATGCTAGCCCTGTCATTTATCAGTGTTCCATATATATGTGCATGTTTGTTTCTGGGTTTTCTGAATAGAACTGTTAGCCCATTCTTCTACTCCCATGTCTCTACCACTTTGCAAGTCTTGATTTCTATAAGGAAAATCTCTGTTTTCTTTTTCCTTCTTCATGATTGGCTTGGCTCTTCTTATCTCCAAAGGGCCCTTATATATCCATTAAGAGGGTCATGTTTAAAAAATCCATCTCAGTTTTAGAGTTGGTTTTACGTATGCCATGAAAAATCCTGTTTGGAAATTTGCTAATTTTAAGGAATATATAAATATAACCTTTCTTTTTCATTAAAAAAGTAATAGATGCTCTTTTAAGATTTGTGAAATATAAAAAAATTGGAAAAAAAACCTTAAAAAAATTATCCATAGCACCATCACCCAAACATCACCATTTGTGGCATTTAGGAAGCTGTAAAGATTTGGTAAAAATTAAATCTCTACAACAAAAGGCATCATATGATAGGGAAAATAAGGGTTAATATTCTTATTATACAATGTGTTTTTATAAATCGTCAAGAAAAAGATACACGACCAGTTGATATCAGTTGATGGACATTTGGATTGTTTAGCTGTCCTTTTTTATTCTTTTTTTTTAAATGAAGAAAATACTTGTAGCCTTAGTATTTTTTATTATTTTTGGTATGACTATAATTATGGCTTTTTATATATTGCTAAATTAATTTTAAAAATATGCCTCTTCTTAATATTCTCATCTACAAGACATATGGATAACCATTTTATTGCACTCTTAGAAGCATTGTTAATTTGATGTATAAAATATTCAACTTTGGTTTTAACTTGCAGTTTTTCTAATGTTTCCTCCTTTAGAATTTTCTGTTCATATTCTTTGTACATTTGTCTTGTTTCCTTTTTACTTTTATAGGTTATATTTATGATAAATATTAATTTTTTTTGTTTTATGTTTTTTTTTTAAGATTTATTTATCCACCCTACCCCACCCCCACCCCCCGCCGTCCCCGCTCGTTGTTTCGTGCTCACTTTCTGTGTTCTTCTCTTCTTGTCTTCTCTTTAGGCAGCACTGGGAACCGATCCTGGGACCTTCCAGAGTGGGAGAGAGGCGCTCAATCTCTTGCTCCACCTCAGCTCCCTGGTCTGCTGCGTCTCTTATTGTCTCTTCTCTGTGTCTCTTTTTGTTGTGTCATCTTCCTGCGCCAGCTTTCCACGCTGGCCAGCCCTCCGTGTGGGCCAGCATTACATGTGGGCCAGCACTCTGCATGGGCCAGCTCTCCGTTCAGATCAGCTCACGTATGGGCCAACTTGCCTTTCACCAGTAGGCCCTGGACCTCCTATTTGGTAGACGGGAGCCCAATTGCTTGAGCCACATCCGTGTCCCTATATTAATGTTTTCTCACCATTTCTGTAAATATCTTCCTGAATCTGTTTATCATTGGATTTTATGTACTTTCGTTGTTTTAGGTTGTAGAGAATTCTTTTTTTTTTTTTTTTTTATTGGCTTTTGTTTTTGGCTTGTGAGTTTATTTTTTAGCCTAAAGAATTTTAAAATTTGCATATGGACAAATCTGTTCTACTCTGCTTTCTTCTTTCTCCCCCCTTCTCCTTTTAACTGTTTCATTGATGTCTGCTTTTGCTTTCATTCAGAAAATCCTTCCTACTCTGAATGGTTTGATAGATATTTGGTTCTATTTTATAATCTTTAAAAAATTAAAAAAAAAAAAAAAAAAAAAAGACAACATTAATTTTCTTCACAAATCAGCAACTTTGGCAGGGCTTGGTGGGGGCATTTCTGCTCCTCCCAGATCAATTGGGGTAGCTTGAAGGCCAAGGGCTGGATCTTCTGAAGACTCTTCTCTCATATGTAATTTTTTTTTAAGGGAGGTACCAGGAATTGAGTCCAAAACCTCATACATGGGAAGCAGGTACTTCAAATCATTGAGCTACACCTGCTTCCTAAAATATTTTGTTTTTACATTGCTTTTTTTTTTTTTTTCACTCTTAAAGATTAAAATTTTATTTTATGCTTAGTAGGAGTTTTTTATTTTATGTATAGTGTGAGTTTTTTATTTTATGCATAGTATGAGTTTTTTATTTTATGCACAGTATGAGTTCATCAAAATTGACTTTTCTCCTACAATCTTTGATCCACATATCCAAAATTTAAAAAATTTTATTGTAAAATTTATTTTTTTATTGTACAATTCTGTGAATCTTAACACATCTAGGTTTGTGTAAACACCGCTGGAGTCAGGATAAAGAACAGTTCCTTTACCCCAGGAAACTCCCTCATGTTATCCTTGTGTAATCTTACCCTCTCATGACTCCTAACCCCTGCCGACCACTGATCTGTTCATGACTGTAGTTCTGTCTTTTTGAGAAGTAATCTTTCCATTATTTTTAAAGTTTTTATCTTGACATAATGTCAGACCTACAGCAAGTTTACAAGAATTAAAAAGAATTCCATATACCCTTTCCTCAAATTTTACAGTTTTCCACATTCTCTCTCCCTCTTCTCCTTCCCTCCCTTTGTTTCTACCCTTTCTTTATGTATATAATATTTTAAATACATTGTTATTTATATAGAGAGATTTTTAAATCTATTTGTTAAAATAGTTTTTTTAAGAACCATTGGAGAGTAAATTGCAGATGTGATGCCCCCTTTACCACCACAGACTTTAGGTGTATGTTTCCTAAAACCAGGACTTTATTTTACATATTAAAGAACAGTTATCAAAGTCAAGGAATTAATGTTGATATACTGCTGTTACCCAGGTGTTGCCAATAATGGCCTTTATAGCCCTCCCCCTCCAAAATCTGGGTTATTATGTGTTGAATTCATTTGTCTTTCTAGTCTTCTTTAATCAGGAGGCAGATGATACTGATTTCCCTGATTCTGGTGCTATTCATTTTAATGACCTGATTGTTGTGGGATTAATGAAGTTTCTTCTCCATTGTAAATTTATTTCTTCCTTTGTAATTAATAAGAATCTTGTAGTATAATTATTTAGTTACTCCTCAAACTTTGACCTACTAGTTTCAGCAACTGTGGTTCTTGCTGGAATTGGTTATTCATGAGTAATGGTGATTTTCCAATTCTGTCATTCTTTTTTCATCTTTCAGTTGGCTTTTTACTATAACGAAGATATTTCTTGCTCCCTCATGAATTCTATCTTATTCACTGTGTTATAATCTTTTATCATTAGTTATTTTGAAATGCTCTTTGTTTATTTTGAAATTTTCCTAAATTTGGCCCATAGAAGCTCCTTCAAAGCAGCTCCAGTATTCTTTCAGTATGTCCCCATCAATTTTTGAGGACTGTCTTACTTTCTAGCATAAGATATTCTAGTCTCTTCATAGACTTTCCCTGTCACAGTGTAGAATCATTTTTCCAGGGACTTCTGGTTCCTTTTAGTGGAGAACAATATTATCTTTCCTTTATTCTTAATTCTTCTCTTCTTACCTACCTTTAGTCTTTATTACTGCATGGTTTCTTCCTGTGCTATCCTGATCCATTGTATTTTTGCATGAGTACCATACTGCTTTAATTATTTTAGTTTTATATTTTAGTTAATTATCTTGTCAGATCTTTCTGCAATATATTTGACACTGGCGAGCAATCCTTCTTGCTTGCTTGTCCTCTAGAATTCAATAATCTGGTTTTTCTTGACCTCTTTGAAGGTTTGTATCATTTTCCTTTTGGATTTCTCTGCCTTCATTAGTTTTTTTTTTTTTTTTTTTTTAAGATTTATTTTATTTGTTTATTTCTCTCCACCCCCTTGTTGTTTGCATTTGCTATATCTGTTTGTTGTGTGCTCGTCTTATTTTTAGGGGCACCAGGAACTGAACCCAGGACCTCTGCTGTAGGAGGAGGCACCTAATTGCTTGAGCCACCTCCACTCCCTGCTTTGTTGGGTCTCTTATTATGTTTTCCTCCTTGTGTCTCTTGTTGTGTCAGCTCACCACGCCAGCCTGTTGTGCTTGCCCATTACGTCAGCTCAGTGTCTTGCTTGTCTTCTTTAGGAGGCACTGGGAACCGAACCCAGGACCTCCTATGTGGTAGGCAGGAGCTCAATCACTTGAGCCACATCCTCTTCCCTTCATTAGGTTTTTAAAGGGTAAACTTCTCCAGGATTCTGCTTTTAAAGGGTAGACTTCCCCAGAATTCTGCTTTTAAGGGGTAGACTTCCCCAGGATTCAGCCTTTGCTCTGGGGAACCAGGCACTGTCAGTGGTCAGACATTGTTGGATGTGAGCATATATTGATTCCATCCTTCTGGAGGCAATTTGGCAATATGTATCAAAATTGCAAATGCTGCTCCCACTTCTGTGAGTGTACCCTGCAGATGTACGCATGCATGTCCATAATGATGTGTGCAGGGTTATTCATATGAGTATTGTTTGTAATGCCAGAAGATCTGAAGATTATCCACAGTAATTTGCAAAGTTTACTAACATATTCTTCCTTCTCTCTACTTACATTTGCATGAGACTAGATTTTCTTCACATATGTCAACCAAAACAACATACTGTAAAAGAGTGGAACAAAGCCCAAACCTCCATCAATAAGAGATTGGCTAAGTAAAGTATGGTAGAGCAATACAACGGAATATTATGTAGTTGAAAATTAATAGGAAGTGATGCATTTGTATGGAAAATCACAATAAAAAAGGGAAAGAGCAACATGCAGAACATATTAGACAAACTTTTTATGTAAAAGAGGAAGAAGTAAGATTATACAGTTGTATTTGCTTATATTGGCAAAGGAACTCAGCAAGGAAGAACTAGAAACTCATACTCTACCCAAGGAAGCAGGTTATGAACTGGGCAATAGGGATGGGGATGAGATTTGTCACTGCATACCTTTTTAGTTTGTTTGACTTTTGACATGTGAATGTATTACCTGTTTAATTAAAATGTAAAACTTAATTCCCACTATAACTTAAACTTGGTTTTGACACAGCATGAGTTAACATTTTGTAGTTCTGAATCACTGGCTTACAAATCATGTTCCTTATCACAAATGTAAAGCCCTCTGTCTTTTTATCCTCATACTCAGCCACTTTCAGTTTCATAGTTTACGTCCTAGCACCATCATATTCCTTGTAGTTCCACTCACACTTGGCACTATTTCATATTTGTGTATGCTTTACCTATATTCTCATATTCGCCTTGTAAGAATCAGTTTGTGTCATCTTCCCGGGAAGCTGTCCTGAGCCTCTGCAGGCTCCGTTAGGTGAGCCTCTCGTAATAGTCAGTGTGTGTGTTTGTCATTGCTCTTTTCATATTGCATTGCAGTGATCAGCTCCTTTATAGTACCTGGACATAGGCACTCAGAGATTTGCTTCAATGTGCCTTCTTTGATATCTCTGCCCACAGGGTAGGGGCCATCCCTCAATTAGTTTATAATCTTTAATGGACACAGACATGCAGGAATGTAACTAAGACAGAGAATAGTGAGTGGGATGATAGGCATATGGAAAGGTCATACTTCCAAAAGAAGTCCTTGGCATGGGTCTCGAAGGCAGGCCAGAGTCCAGATGGAGACATTTTAACAGGGCCTGTTTAGGAGCAGCAAATAATCTGGTGTAGCTTCAGCATAGAGGACTCATGACTCAAGATGAATTGGGGAGAAAAGGAAAAACAGGGGCAGGTTGTGGGAGGGGTAGCATTCTAGTCTAAGGAATTTAAATATTATCTTGTAGGCAGAGTAGGACTGTCAAATGTTTTTGAACAAGGAATCAACGTGATCAGATCTTTGTGTACTATATGAAAGAGGAAGAGATGAGAGGCAGGGGCACTTGTTAAGATATTTTATACTGTAAACTGTAGTGTTGACTATGGGCTTAAAAAAGGAACAGACAGCTGCATTTTCAAACTGCGTGTTTTTGTCCATATAGTCCCTTCAACCTGGAATTATCTCTCATTCCAACAGTGAGATTCTACTCATCTTTGAAAAGGCATTCTGCTAGAATACTTTGAAAGTATTCTGCTAGTAATACTTTCCTGATAACTTCCTTCCAATAATAATTAACTGTACCCTGTTCTGACTGCATTTCATTTATGTTTCTTTTATAACTTTTCTCATACTCTTCCTTGTCTTTTTGGTGTTGCTGTAATCACCCCCAGAATTAACTATGCCCCCCTCCTGGCAATGCTTGTGTTACTTCATTTGATCCCTTCATATAACACTTATCACACTGTCTTATTGTTTCATGTTTTTTTCTGTTTACTTCATTAAAGATTTCTTGAAAGCCAGACCTCAAGGAACTCATATTCTGGCAGCCCTTCTCTGGCAGTCCATGAGTTTTGTCTGTACTGTGTAATTAGATATGAGTTCCTTAAGAACAACCTTATTTTTATCCTTTGCACTTAGCCCAGTCAGTGATACATATTAGGCACTCAGTAATGTAAGATATATCAGTGTAACAGTATTGGTTTAAATCCTGGCTCTGTCACTGTCGCTGGATCCACTGTGGAGAGGTTGTTTAGTCTGTCTAACCATTATTTTCTCATCTGTAAAGTAGGGAGATAATAGTACACCTATCTTGTAGGGTAGGGCAGTTATGAGAATTAAATATTTTGTGGAAAACACTCAGCATAAAAGTGCCATATTTATTTAACCTGCTATTATTATCATTATCATCATTTGGACTTGGTGTAAATTTTGCATATGGAGTAATAGGGAAAATTAGAAATAATTCAGTGATTTTGATCTTCGTTGATTGAGAGTATGTGATGACATTAATTAAGGGAAGTGTATGAGGAAGAGTGGTAATACTGGGGTGCTGAAAGAGATGCTTTGTTCACTATATCAGGAAAGATGGAGAAGATGTCTACAAATGTCATAGCTTTATAGAAATAGATATATGGAGCATAGCTACACTGAGAGTAGGAGACCCTTTAATGTTCTTTATAGATGTGTGACCTTTGAAATTCAATTCTTAATTTGTTTTCATTCGAATCTTTTTTTTTTTTTTCTGATTTCATTGATAAGGTGGGTTTTTATGTGAGCCTGGGAAAGCAGTAGTGCCATTTAGATCTTTATCTACAGATTATATTAATTCATTTTGCTGGATATTGAGAAGTTCTGTTTCAAACATTTTGTATATTAGACATATTTTTATGTTTAAAATTGGGGTAAAAACTATTCCTACTCTAGCTTTTGGATTTAGACATTCTTCTCTCTAAGTTAGTGTATCAAGGACTTATTTTATTAACCTTTCTAAGCTGTTAAGAATACCTGATTCTTTCACTCTTGGCAATAATTGTCTCCACATTTACTTTATAGAGTCCTCTTTGGTGGAGCCCACAGGCGGAGAGGAAGCACAGGATTCATAAGATGGCGGGCGGGTGAGTGACTGAGAATTTGGGCAGAGACTTGGGAAAAAAACTGACAGTGGATGCTCATTAACAATAGGAATAAAACTTGAAGTATAAATGTGGACACTGCGCTGTCTTGATGAGGTCTATCAAGACAATGTAATGGTTTTGAGGTTTTTCTCTTTATGTCAGTCTTATTAATAACTTATGGCATAGCTACCATGCCATCTGTACTATGATTTTATAAAAATTCATACAGTGACTTGGCATGCATGGGGAAATGTATAACAAACCATATATCCTAAAGTAGATTTTCATGTCTTTGGTGATAGTGGCCAAAGATACATTATTAAATTGCAATTTGGGGCTTTTCTTTTTTGTTTTTAATAACATACATTTTAACTCTTGATAATAAATAGTATTTTTTTCTCTTTTTAAAGAATAAATAGTATTTTAATTATAATAAGCAGACAGATGAACTTCCTGAACCACAGAAATCAAACTTGAGAGAGAAAAAATAAGGAAAATCACAGGGAAACAGTCTCTAATTAGTATTAACATAAAATAATCATCAAGTAATAAACATTCTTTGATGTGTGTGCCCAAGATCAACTTTATTATAGTATATATTACATAAGTTTAAAGTTGTGATTTTATACAATAAAATCAGTATTGCAACAAGATAATAATAAACAAAAGAAAAAGGCAGTAAGTCATAGTCATGAAAGGTCTATGAGACAAGGAGTAGAGTCTAAAAAATGGAGCCATATGAAAAAGAGAAAAGTCTGTGGGGTCTAAATCTATGGCAAGTGCTTGTATTTCTCAATATTATAAAAATAACTTTAAATTGGTATGCTAGTTTTTACTGATGAATTTATGATGCAGAGTGGTTATTCTGTTAGATGGGACTGATTATAAGTAATCATATAAAATCGAAAAAGTTTGTCTCTAGGATCCTTTCACTGCTTTTTTCTTGTCCCTTCAGCCTCCTCATTTATTCATCTGTAGACCTTTCTGTTTCATCCTTTCACAAAGTGTCCCTAGTACCTTTGGGCATTTACAGTCATTTTAAAAAGAAGAATAGATACACTGATGTATTGATGGATTATTTAACATAATTAATTGGGGCTCTCAAAAATCCAAACATTTCCTTATGGTAAAATTTCAAACATTTGATACCCATTGAGGGAGATATTTTTAGAATAGAGAGATTTTAGATCCTGCTCCTTAAGTTACAACCTGTTGCCAGGTAGGAGGGAATTATCATTGTTATTTATCTGTTATGTGCTGGTGTCTGAGTGTTTGTGCTACCATGCCAGGATCTTTGTACAGTATCATTCGATTATTGTAGTGAGCTTGTGAGATACTCGTTATTACATTTTAGAGAAGAGCAAAATGAAGAAGGCGCAGTGAGATGCAGTGCCCTTCTTAAGGTCACAGTGGGGGCACATCTGAAAGTTAGAACGTTCAGACTATAAGACCTTTGCCTTCATCACTAGATTAGTATTTCACAGTTTTTTGTTTTAACCCATTCTTCTTTTTGATTAACATAAAGATATCTTTACTTCCCCCAAGAAATCCTTTACATGCCTCTGTAGAGATGTTTTCCTGTGTGCCCTTGTAAATTGCCACATGTACTGTGCGGCTTGTGGGTACTTAGTCTTAGTCGAACCTTTTGGTGTGGTTTTGGCTAGCAGTGTAGAAATGCCTTATTGACAACGATGGCAGACAACTACAACATTCAGTTTTAAATATTTTGAGTTTGTGTGTATGTTAGCAGACTGGCCAGCTTTGAAGTTTGTGCTTAGAGTAAGAAAGTATTGGCGAGTTATGTGTGAACTGTAATGTCTGGGAATTATCATAGAAAGAATTAACAAATTTCTTGTTATTGACACTTTTGAACAGATGTATTCAGTATTACAGTTTGAAAATGTTCATTCAACAAAGAGCTATAAAGTGCTTACCATGTGCCAGGGCTATGCTAGATTCTACACTGAAAACAACACTGAAAACACATGTTCTCTGCCCTCAATGAGATGATGGTTTAGAAGGGAAACAAACGTGCAATTTAACTATTAGAATATACTAGAATACATGTAATAATAGAGGTTTATAGAAGGAAGAATGGGGGCCCTGGGAAAGGAATAGATAATTGTGCTTGGGCGGTTCAGGGAAAGATTCAGAGAAGTTGTAGTTTGAACTAAAGCGCAAATATTTTCTTGACTACAAGAAAATTCATGGCTGGCTTATACATATTACAGTCTGCCCTTAAATCATGTATTTTCATGTGTACACACAGCATTTCCCTCACATGTACACAGAAATGCAGTATTAAGCTTGGACACTGCCTTTCCCCCTTTCCTAAGTCATACATAATCATGTATATCCACCCCCTATGCCATCCACCTCTGTCTTTTAGAAGGTTTCTCTTATTGTTGTACATTTTGTTTTCCTTTGCTTTTCTGCTTTCTGACTCCTCAATTTTGCTGGTCTTTGGAAGCAGGCAGACTAACTTCTGGGAGGGAAAGGAAAGTCAAATCAATGCTATCTCTTATTTCTGCACTTCTTTACAGCCGCTAGCAGTGGCTGAGGGATCACGGTGATGATGGGCAGTGGTGGGGAAAGCAGGGTGGTGGAGTGGGCATCTGATGGCTTAACATTTTCACTGTCACACAAGCTGTTTTCTTTCATTAAGAATAATCTGAGCATATTTTCGGTGCTTTTTGGTCATTTGTTTTTCCTCTTTGGCCAAAGTGCATATGAAAAGGTGTTCAACACCACTAGCTATTGGGGAAATGCAAATCAAAGCTACAGTGTGGTATCATTTCACACCCTATAGAATGGTCGTTATTAAAAACACAAAAAAAACACAAGTGTTAGTGAGGATGTCGAAAAACGGGAACACTCCTTCATTGTTGGTGGGAATTTAGAATGGTACAGCCTCTGTGGAAGATAGTTTGGCAGTTCCTCAGGAAACTAAATATAGAACTGCCATATAATCCAGCAGTCCTGCTACTAGGAAAATATTCAGAAGAATGGAAAGCAGGGATGCAAACTGACATCTGCACACTGATGTTCACTGCAGCATTAGTCACAATTGCTAAAAGATGGAAACAACCCAAGTATCTACCAACTGATGAACGAATAAACAAAATGTGGTGTATACATACAATGGGAATACTATGCTGCTGTAAGAAGAAATGAAGTCTTGGAGGCATATGACTATGTGGATGTACCTTGAGAACATTATGTAGAGTAAAATAAATCAAACACAAAAAGACAAATACTGAATGGCCTCACAAATATGAACTAAATACAATGAGTAAACTGATAGAGTTAAAATCTAGAGTATGTATTACTAGGAGATCGAATGAGAATTGAGAAGGGAGAACTGATGCTTAAAATATGCAGAATTTTCAGTTAGCTTGACTGTAAAAGTGTGGAAATGGATACAGTTGATGGTAACACATTACAGTGAGTAGAACTAACACTGTTGACTTATAAACGTGATTGTGGCTGAAAGGAGTAGTATAGGGATGTAAATGTTAATTGAAAGAAAGCTAGAGGATAACCTGTGGACTGTGTAACAATGAACTCTGTGGTGGATGAGGATTGTGGTTAATAGTACAAATACAAGAATGTTTTTCTATGAACTAGAACAAATGTACATCACTATTATGTAGTATTTAGTCAGCCAAAGGGGTGTTGATGCAAAATACCAGAAATTGATTGGTCTTTATAAAGGGTATTTATTTGGGGTAGAAGCTTACAGTTACCAGGCCATAAAGCATAAGTTTCTTTCCTCACCAAAGTCTGTTGCTACATGTTGGAGCAAGGCAGCTGCTGACGTTTGCCCGGCTTCAGGCTTCAGGCTTCTTGGGTTCCTCTCTTCCCAGGGCCCGTTTCTCTCTGGGCTCAGCTCCTCGGTTCCTCCACGAGGCCAGCTGTGAACTGTCAGGCAAACGGCTCATCTCTTTTATTGAGGCCTTCTCTCCTTCCTCACAACCAAGCTCCTCTGTATGCTTACTTCCCGGGGCTCCAGCTCAAGACTTGGCATCAGAACTCCAACTCAAAAACTCCAACTCTGTCCTTCGCCATATCTTTCATCTTTGAGACCCCACCCACCAAGGGGCGGGGCTGAACACCCTACTGATGTGGCCCAATCAAAGCCCTAATCATAACTTAATCATGCCCAAATGAACAGACCAGTTTACAAGCATAATCCAATATCTATTTTTGGAATTCATAACTATATCAAACTGCCAAACTGCTACATGTGGTATTAAGAATATGGTGATATATGGCAGTTTGATATTGTTTAAGAATTCCAAAAATAGATATTGGATTATGTTTATAAACTGGTCTGTTCCTCTGGGCATATTGTATCGGATTCAGAGGTTTTACTCTTACTTGATTAAGTTATGATTAAGGCTTTGATTGGGCCATGTCACTAGGATGTTGAGTCCCTACCCCCTTTGTGGGTGGGGACTCAGAGAAAACCACATGGCAGAACAGAGAGGGGAGTTTTAATATTGGAGCCCCAGGAAGTAAATAAACAGAGAAGCAGATATGTGAGGAAAGAAAGAAGACTCCATTAAACACGGCAGAGGCCCCGTGAAGAGAGGCGAGCTGTTTGCCTATAGTTTACAGCTGGCCTTGTGGACAGAGGAGAGCAGCTGAACTTGTAGAGAAATGAGCCCTGGAAGAGAGATGAGAGTTATCCCAGCCTACAGCTGATATTGGAAGAAGCTGGGACCACAGAGCCTTAAGAGGAAGAGGAAGCCTGAACCCTTGCAGACTTCAGCAGCCATCTTGTTCCAACACGTAGCAACAGACTTTGGTGAGGGAAGTAACTTACGTTTTATGGCCTGGTAACTGTAAGCTTCTACCTTAAATAAATACCCTTTATAAAAGCCAACAGATTTCTGGTATTTTGCATCAGCACCCCTTTGGCTGACTAGTACAGTGATACATCGGAAAGTTCAACTACTATAATTTATGGACTATAGTTAACAGTAATATTGTTATATTCTTGCCTCAGTGACAAAGAAGGTACTATATCAATGCTAAGGGTCAACAATAGGGGGCTGTAAGGGGTATGGGATTTTTCCTTTTGGAGTAATGTTAACATTCTAAAGTTGACTGAGGTGATGACAGCACAACTCTGTGATGAAACTGAGAGCCCCTGAGTGTACACTTTGGATGGATTGTACAAGGCATGGGGCTGTATAACACAGGGAACACTGTGGTGGATGGTGAACTCTGGTTAACAGAACAAATATAAGAACGTTCTCTCATGAACTTTAACAAACGTACAATACTAATACATGGCGCTAATAATAGGGTGGTGTATGGAAAAAAATACACCAATTATAAGCTATGGACTATAGCTAGCATTACTATTTTGAGTTCTTTCATCATGTATAACAAATGTTCTACCACAAAGCAAGGTGTTGGTGGTGGGGTGATGTATCAGAATCCTACATGTTATGCATTATTGTTTTATGAGCTCACAACTTTCCTAATTGAATAACAACCACAACAACAATGGTGATGGACCAGCCCCATCCCAAAAGCAAGGAATGTCTTCAGCTGCAAGCAAAGCAGTTCCATTTCTCTGCCCCATAATATCTACCTCCCTTCTCAGTCTGAAGCATTCAGAGTGGACATCAACCCAAATCCCTCAAGATTGAGGAATGAACCAAAATAAGGGGAGAGGGTAACCACTGACTAAAGCAGATTATTGTTATTGTAGTTACCTTGTGTGAAATGAGTAACTTGTAACATTGATATAAAAATAAATTTTTAAGTTAAAAGGAGAGTAATCTGAAGGTTGAAAGTGTGATTAGCTGTGTATTTGAACTGAAAATAACATTGCAGAGCAATTGTCTGGTGGGAAACATCTATTATGTGGTATATTATTTTCTGGCCTATTTTGGTTGTAAGACTTTTTGGTGAGTTATAAAGTTTTAGTTCCACTTGAGAAAACATACATAGACATTTCTCAGTCTTTTCATACACATGCATGTCCTCATAGACAGACACATTGGTGAATGTTAAAGCAGTTATTTTTACTTGAAAAGCAGGATGATGTTATGGAAAGAACCCTGCATTGGACCTTAGGACACCTGATTCTTTGCCTCTAATTAATATCTTCTCAGATGTTGAGTTAGTCAATTAACTTCTCATAGGCCTCAGTTACCTTGTTTATTGAGTAATGGGGTTGTATAGTGCTATCCCATGCCAAGGTATTTCTCAGGTCCAAAATCCTGTCATTTTATTTTGACAGGGTTGTTTATTCAAATACAACTCTTTACTGAGTGCTTCCCACAGGCCAGGTCTTGTGCTGGGTGCAGTCAAAAAGACACATGGAAGATAAACATATTGATGAATGGAATTGAATTCAGAATCCAGAAATAAACTCATACATCTGTGGTTAATTGATTTTTGACAAGGATGCTGAGACCATTAAATGGGAAAGAATGTTATTTTCACCAAATGATTCCGGGACAATTGTATATCCACATACAAAAGAATGAATTTGGACCCCTACCTCACACTCTGTGCAAAAATTAACTCTTAATGGATCAGAGTCCTAAATATGAGTTAAACCTATGAAACTTTTAGAGGAACATATAGATATAAATCATGACCTTGGATTGGATTAAACAGTAGTTTATTAGATTGACACCAAAAGCACAAGCAAGCAAAGGAAAAATAGATAAATTGGGCCTCCAAATTAAAAACCTTTTGCATCAAAGGACACAATCATGAAAGTGAAAAGATGATCCACAGAATGGGAGAAAATTTTGAAAATCATATACCTGATAAGGATTTAGTATCAAGAGTATATAAAGAAATCATCCAACTCAATAAAAATACAGGCAACCCATTTAAAAATTAGGCAAACAATATGCATAGATGTTTCCCCAAAGAAGATATACAAATGGCCAATAATGCATGAAAAGATGCTCTATTTCATTAACTATCAGGGAAATGCAAATTAAAATCACAATGAAATATAACTTCATAGTCACTAGGATGACTGTAATCAAAATGACAAATAATAGCAGTTATTGGTGAAAATGCAAGAAATTGGAACCCCCATATACTGCTGTTGGGATTGTATGATGGTGTGGCTGCTTTGGAAAACAGTTTGTCATTTTCTCAAGGTTAAACAGAGTTATTGTAATGACCCAGGAATCCCACTCCTAGTTAAATACCCAACAGGATTGAAAACCTCTTCATACAAAAAGTTGTAAATGAACCTTCATAGCAGCGTTATTCATAATTGTCAATAAGTGGAAAACCCCAAATGTCCATCAACTGTTGAATGGATAAAAATATGGTATATCCATAAAACGGAGTCCTTATTCAGCCACAAGAGTAACGAAAAACTGGTAAGATGCTCGTTCATGAATGAATCTTGAGGATGGATGCCAGGTGAAAGAGCCCAGCTACAACAAGCCACATCTTGTATGATTCCATTTATATGAAATACCCAGAACAGGCAAATCCATAGAGACAGAAAGATCAGTGGTAGCCAGAGGCAGGGGGTCAGGGGAATCGGGAATGACTGCTAATGGGTTCAGGTTTCTTTTTTGGGTGATGAAAATGTTGGAATTAGTGATGATGATTGCTAAAATGAACTGTTTATGATAGAGATGGAAGATGGTTCTGTGGGAGGATACATTAAGTCTTCCTGTATTCTTCTGTGGGGCTAGGGGCAGACTATGGGGATAATAATATTTAAATGGAAACCTCAAGAATGAATTGGCATATCTAGGTGAAAAGAGTGGTAGCAGTGGAAATGAGGAAACAGGGAAGATTAGAGTAAACAGCTTAAAGCTATAACAAGGAATAAGCTTCTACCTCTCTATGTAAGATTGTTAAAGATTTTTTGCCTTAAGTAAATTAAAGGCCTAATCATGGGTTACCAAAGCAATATAATAATGTTTCTTATAAAAATTTGTATATCTTCTGGGGAATGTGGGTCATTTATTTTTCATAATTTGATTGTAAGTATTTTTATTTACTTTTAATATATTTAAAAAAATTTTTTAAAGATAGATTACATAAATATTACACAAAAAATATAGGAATTCCCATATGTCCTGTTCCCCACACCTCCCACACCCTCCCACATAAACAGCATCCTTCTTTAGTGTGGCACATTCATTGCAATTGATAAATGTGTCCTGGGGCATTGCCACTGAGCATGGGCCATAAGTCACATTGTAGTTTACACTCTCTCTCACACAATTCTGCAGGTTATGGAAAGCTATATAACGGCCTATATCTGTCATTGCAATATCATTCAGGATGATTCCCAAGTCCCACAAATGCCCCCGTATTACACCTGTTTTTCCCTCTTCCTACCCCCAGAGCCTCCAGTGGCCACTGCCTCCTCATCAATGTTGTAATTTCTTCCATTGCTAGAATCACAACAATTCTATAGTAGAATACCAGTAAATCCAGTCTAGTCCATAGTTCATTCCCCTGTCCTGAGGATTCTGGGATGGTGATGTCCATTCCACCTCTAATTGAGAGGGGGCTTCAATCCCATACAGCTGATGGATGGGACTCTCTTGCTTGCATTTGTAGGCTCTCTCGTTTCCTTGGTGTGGTGGTTGTCAATCATCACCTCCATGTTAGTTGTCCTGGGTGAGTTCAATGAACTGGAGAGTAGGTGTTGCAACTTTGCTGAGGCTCAGGGCCCAGCTGGCACGTGGACAGCCCAAAGTTTCAAGTCTCTTGGACATACACTTACCAACTCCAGCACCAAGTATAGGTTCAAATAGAAGGGACAGATGAACCATGTGTAGGGACGCCATAACTAAGTCCAACTCTGTCACTCAGGAGCACAAACTCCCAAGTAGGGCCTACTGGCAAGGCACCAAACTCTGGAACTATCTGCCCTGGCTGTAGCACCTAGGTGTCTCCAGAGCCCTCAGGAGCCTCACTATTTGGGGTAGTATCCACTTTGGCAGTCTATGAGATCCTGCTGAGTTGTGCATAAGTGTTACCTCTGGGATGACCTCCCAACTCACTTTGAAGTCTCTTAGCCATATGAACTCATTTGTCTTTATCTTTTCCCCCTTTTATTTGAGGTATTTTTCCATTTGCATTGCTAGTTGGTGCTTGGTAGTAATCCCTCGGTGCCAGGGAGGTTTATCCCTGGGAGTCATGTCCTATGCTGGGGGGAAGGTAATGCATTCATATGTTGAGTTTGGCTTAGAGAGATGCCACAATTGAGCAACAAGGTGGCTCTCAGGAGGCAACTTTTAGGCACCCCACAACACTAGGCTAAGTTTCAAGAGCAAAGGCTTACAAGTATAGTCGTCAATATCAAGGGCCCATCAATGGACCAGCCTCCTTCACCAATCATTGCGCCTGTACTTGGGGGATATTGCTGCTCTTTAGAGAACATGGCAGATCTCTCCAGAATGGGAATTCAATATTCTCTCAGCATGTGAATCTCCACCCACTGTGACAATGCCCTGTGAACATTTGAACATATTTATATACCTTATATGTGTGCCCAGGTGAACTTCCTCCCGTGTATCCCCATTCACTGACACCCCACACCAGTGATGCTCCCCTGCCCCAATTGTAACCTTTCTGTGATCTAACGCTTCTTCCAAAATGAAGCCAATAAAATTGCCAAATATAATTAATAGGAAAATAAAATAATAATGATAGGTTTAAATATAAGAAATAAAATACTTAAAAATTAAAAACATTAAAAATTGGGATATTAAAAATAATGAAAAATAGTAAAAGTTTTTTTTGACATTTTGCCTTTCATCACTGTAATATCTGTTGTCCTATATGTACAGTGACATTTTCTTCCATTTCTTTCCCAGTGTCTTACTTTTTTTGTTTTGTTTTCAAAGAAGTTTTAGGTCACAGTAAAGTTATATACAGAATACAGGGGACTCCCATATCCCCAATGTCCTCCCCCCTTTCCCCCTTCCTGTATTAATACCTTTTTATATGTGGATGTTACATTTGTTACAACTGATATACAAATATTGAAACATAGCTACTAACCATGGTCAATGGTTTACATTTTAGACTGTACACTTTTAAAAATTTTGATGATATTTAACATGGCCTGTGTCCATCATTGCAAGATCATGTAGAACTCTTCTATTGTCCACTAAATACCCCTTGTTCAATCTATTCTATTCCTCCCTTCCCCTCCCTTCGGGGCCCACGGTAACCACCCGGCTTCACTCCTTGGATGACAAGATTCATAGTTACTTGTAGCAACACTGAGGGCTTGATGCACTGGCTTGTCCTCCCCTATTAGGAACGGCCCATGCTCTTGAGAGACTCCCACCTGTCTGTCTGTGAACAAATTGGTCCTCCCGAGGATGGGAGCCTGACTCCTTCCTGCTCATTATGTGGGTCTCCACCCACTGCTACAACACATTATGACAGGATAAACACTCACACACTCCCCAGAAGCCTGCTCCAGGTGCACCCTGTCCCGAGTGCCCTCCCATCCAACACCCTGAACCAGTAACCTAAGTATTTTTAAATTTCAGTTATGGCAGGTTTTTTTTTTTTTTTAAAGGAAGTACCGGGAATTGAACCCAGGACTTCATACATGGAAGCAGGTGCTCAAACACTGAGCTACATCCGCTCCCCAGTGAGCATTGGTATTTTTGTTTGTTTGTTTTGTTTTAAGGAGGTACCAGGGATCGAATCCAGGACCTCATATGTGGGAAGCAGGCACTCAATCATTGAGCTACATCTGTTCCCAGTGTATAGTGTTTTATAGTTGTTTTTTTTTTTTTTTCTGGTTTTCATGAAACCAATGCTAAAATTTTAACTTTGTTTATGCAAAAATTTTTTCTCCCCTTTGTCTATTTATATATATATTTTTTTCATTAATTATTTTTATTTTTAAAAGATAGTTTGATTACATAAATTTTACACAGAAAATATAGGGATTCCCATATGCCCCACCTCCCTCAACCTCCCACAACCTCCCACATAAACATCCTTCATTAGTGTGGCACATCACCTGTAACTTTATAAGGCAAGTTTCCAACCTTCCATTCTATAGATTTCCACTGTTTTCATTCCTTCTGATAGTTTGAGGTGTAGATTCTTGTAAACATTATTTACTGTCAAGTTAAGATAAACCGAAATATTTATTTCTATTTGCTGTTAGATGATAAAGATTATATTAAGAAAAAATGTCAAACATGTATAAAAGAGAAAATAGTAGAATCAACTCCTATGTAGCCATCACCAGTTTCAAAAGTTTTCAATTTATGACCAATCTTATTCAACTACTACTCCTTCACCCCTGGATTATTTTGAAAGCAAATCTCAGATGTTATATCATGCCATATATGTGCTATTTATCTTTAATGACAAGAATTATTTTATTTTTAAACATATTCTATTGACTTTTTAAATTTGTACATTTTTAAATGAAAACATGATTAAAATTATCTATAATATGGGAATGAATAGTTTATTATCTTGTTACTCTTTTATACTTTTTAATTGACTTACTCATTTTTTCTAATAAGCAAATAATAGGTATGATATTATGTATTAGTCTTTAAACTCATTACTGTGATTAAATTATGATTAAGAAGGATTTAAACATGATAAAAATCCTTGTGCACAGCTAATAATGGCCTCCTTTTGCCGTATCCAGTGCCTTTTACTATGCTTTTGCCTTTTGGGATGTGTCTGTATTGTTTACCACTCTTAAATGATGCAGTATGCTATTGATTCTTCACTCCTTGGCTTCCTTGACATTTAACGTTCTTGGTTCACTCACCGTATCTGACTGCTTTTTTACTGACACACTTTCTTCGGACACCCACAACGTGCGATTATATAGCATCCTTACTCTGTTCTTGGGCCTCCTCTGTGCACACTCTTGGCATGTTCTTGTGCTTTCGTGGTTGCAAACCTTGTCTGCAAATGACTGAATCCCAATTGTTGTTAAACTCTGGAATGAACCTCTCTTTGGTATTCTGGTTGAATATTTAAAACATTCCAAGATCTTCAAAACCGAGTCCCTGTCTTCCTCATTAATACTGATTCCCCTTCAACTATCCTCTGCTGACAAAACAGTAGATGACTTCTTCAAATCAGTGGACTAGAAATATTCATCACTTCCCCTCCCTTCAGTCCTTTCAGCACGTGCTGTTACCGTATGCTATTAATTCTTCCTTCAAAATATGGCACTTATTTGCATTTTCATTATTTCTGCCAATTCTAGACATTTTCTTCTTCTAGGAAATTTTTCTTAACGACTTCTAGGCTCAGCTTAAGTGTCCTTTCCGGTGTTGCTACAAACCCCAGCATTTCTACAGTCAAGATGATTTATCTATGTGTCTCTCCCTGATTAGAATACAAACTCTTCTACAATTCTACAAAATAAAGAGTGGGTTTATTTGTGTTTGTATCATAGTACGTGAAACATTGTAATTATTAAATGTTAATTGAATTGAACTTCTGATCTGTTTATCTATAATCCTGCAATATCTTCCTTGCTTTCCTTTGCCATCTATTCTGTATAAAGTAATCTTAACCCTTTGAGAATCTCCTGAGAGCAATAGAGCTTTATGAAAGTACCCTGTGTATGTATTTACATTATAGAATTTATTGTAATCTGAAATTATTATTTTCTTTCTCATTCTGGTCTTACACCGTGGAATGTAACCACTTTGATGGTGGGGAGCATGTCATTCTTACTCATTTTTGTGTCCTTTAACATAACCCTGTACGCAGTAGGCCCTACTGAACATTTATTGAATAAAAGAATGGGCACCTCCAGTTGTAGAGGAATGTATATCATATATAATGTAAATAATTTCACAAGTTACAAAGTTTAGATTGTGAATCTTTGCTCTGTTGTTACCAGACTGATCTTTCTAAAACAATACTTTATTAATGAAAAATCCAGTCAAACACCTTCTTGCCAGGCTAATGATAGGTTCTGGGAATGCTAAGATGATAACATTACTGCTTTTTATAGAATCCAGGAATAAAGAGGAAGAAATGCTTATGTCTCCTTGGAGGAATCAAGGAACCCTTTGTAGAGAACATCTGTTATCTCTAAGCTCCTTTTAAGCGCAAAAATTCTATAATTCAAAGTTGTTTTTTTTTTTTTTGCAGTGGGTGAAAAGTTGGATAGTTGAACAAAAGACTGATGACTGATAGCTACCAACAGGATATTCTTTGCTATTTCTTAGGCTTCCCTCTTTCTTATTAACTTGGAATTTAAATATAATTTCTTACTAGATAGAGATTGTTTTTAGATAACCCATTGTTTTGTTAGCTCACGTAACTGAAAGAATTCAGTAGTGATCTACATGGCTTTCCTGAAGCCAGTGCAGGCTTTTGTTTGTGGTTTATTTTTTGTTTGTTAAGAAAAGAATCAGGAGACATTAGCACTTAGTACTACTACTAATCTATTTAATTTACTTACTGTGTTTATATGGTTTCATTTCTACTGGAATGTAAGCTTCATGAAAGTAGGGAGTTTTATATGTTTTGCTCATTGCTCAATAAATATTTGTTGAGTGAGTTCTTAGGAAGTCATTTGGTGGCCTTTAGAGTGTAATTTAAATAAAATAGTGGGGTGGAAGTTGGTTTACATGGTTGAAGATAGCTTGGCTGGTGATTTTAAATAAAACTGGGATAGTTTTTGTTTTTCTTTTGAAAAATTTGTTGATAAAGAGAATATTTATGAGAATTTTGTTTTTAGTCATTTTTCTTTTTACTGCTAGTAGCTTATAAAGTCTTAAAATTAATATGTGCCCTTAGGTTTCTATTTTTAAATTTAAATAACTTTTATAATTTATTATCTTGATTCATATGACCTCAACTTCTTATAACTTTTTAGATTTTTAGAGAGAATAGAAATTTTAGATATTTTTCTCTTTAGCCCAAATGCAGCTAAGGAATAATATATCATTAAATGGTGTTTTAGACCTTAGATTAATTATATTTTTTAAGATGAATTAGCAATTGTGCTCCAAAAGTAAATACATGTGTAAATGACTTTGTATTATTCAAAATTTTAGAATTAGGCATCTGTCTAATGAATGCTCTTCTAAATGTTGCTAAATGATTAATAGTAATTAAAAGGTTAAATATAAGCTGAAGAAAGCTTTGAATTTTGAAATGTTTGCAACAGCTAGTAATCTGACTGATGCAGACGTTTTTGTCAAAGTTGAAAAAGTTAGAGCTAATTAATTTCTTGGGAGACATATGATGAAATTGTAGGTGTGATAACATATTTGAGTAACATATGGTAGTTATGGGGCACCTTTCTAATGACTGAGCAGCTAGTTAAATATAGACTTTTTGGTCTCTTTTCTTTTATTACTATTCTTTGTTGCTCTGTATTTTTAAACTAATTTTTTTTTAGAGGTCAGTGGTCCATATTTGATTTAAAGTGTTAACATGAACATATAATTCTATTCTAAATTGGCATAAATTTGATTGTAAAAAAAATAAATTTTCATTTCTTAAAAATGCAGCCAGTTAATTTTTTCCCTCAGTATATGCATTATATTAAACTTGTATGATTAAATAAATTAAATGTATGGGGAATTGTACTTTTAGTATTTGACATTGTTTTAGTCAGAATACCCTTGAATGAAGACCAGGAAATATTATGTGATTACCTTCGATACAGAGCAGTTATAATCATATATTTTAAAATTCACCTTTATTTTTTCTCTCATGAGCATACACTACGTGCATTGACTAATTTCCTTCTAGTCACTTTCCTTTATAGAATTAGTCTTTCTGAATATTGCTTAATTATGACAGCAGATTAAAAAGGGGGTTAAAATTTATTTTCAGCCAATTATTAAAATGGTATCTTACGTTTTCTTAGAGGAAATTTTGAGATAAGATTTTCACAATTTAAAGTAGTAATTTATAGTTCATGTCTTCATTTTTTAAAGATTGGATTTTCCCCAAAGTGTATATCTTACATTTATAATCTGGTATATAAGTCCAAAGTTTTCTATCATGTAAAAATAGCCACAGTGAAATAAGAGTTAAGGAGTAAAATGTTTTCTCTTGTGCTACAGAGCCAGCCACTGGAGGGTGTTCAAGTTAACTTTTCTTATTCTCAACATTCTGCTGATGAGATCAGTGAAGTAAAGTGAAGGCTGTGTATTTACAAGTAATCTGAAATTAAATCAAAGCAAAAGGTAGTATTTGTCCCTAAAATTGAAATAAACTAAAAGGCAATATAATTGTAAATCTTCAAAGAAGAATGATATGTAAATTCTAGAATTATTAAGGAGATAATCGTAATATTTTTGGTTTTCACTCTAAGATACTGTTTCGAATGTTGTTGTGTTTTTGAGAATACTTACTTTAAAAATCCATATACAGTTATGAGGTTCTAGTAAGTCTGAAAACTTCCAAATTCATTTATAAAACTTTCTTGATATCACCATAATTGTTTTTGTTTAAATTTCAGTATCCTAAAAAGAATTTTGGTGCTATCTGCTCTAAATCTATGGCAAAATTTTCCCTGTCAGATGACTTGCTTTTAGCTAATGGTGGTAAACACAAATATCCATTATTGGCTTCTGGAATTTTTTCTTCCAGGTGAACTCAGGCCTTAAAAGTTAAATAATAAAGGTGAATTTTTAAGTGATTCATAGTAAAGCTCTAGCTTCTCATTCATTTAATAACATTCATAAATTCTGGATTAATACCTAATTGTCTGTAAACTCAGTTTAAAAAATAGGAGTCCTTGAGTAGAGCTTACCAGTTTGAAAAATGACTTTACAGGTTTTTCCTGGAGGTATAAACTTTTAAAATAACTTAATTGATAAGGTTGTTAAAATGGTTAGAATCTCCAGAAATGAAATTCTTTTGAATGGGCTCTTTTTTCACTTTAAAAAACTTTGGGGGTTTCAGTAGAGTGAAATGATTGAGAAATTGACAGATTGGTTTTAGTTTATTAATTATCAACAATAATAAATTGTACATTGGATCATTTTTATTAAAGTAATAAGCTCTATAATTCTGTGTAGCTGGTAGACAATATTTAATAAAGAATATGATAGTTTTTCATTCACTAAGAAAATTTGATCTTTGATTTGATTTCTTAGCTGGGTAATTACACTTAGAAATAGCATTTAAAAATTTTCCTAAGTTGTTAAAATATTTTCTATTCAGATTATTCTGTCTTTATGTCATAAAATAAGTAAGTGACAGATATCAGATCTATAAGCCAACATTAAAATTCACTATAAAATATTTGGCCCCATTCCTGAAAGCTATGGTTCATTCTAGAAATGTTTTTGGAATAGTGAGTAAATGATTTTGGAAGATTAGAAGATTTACATTTTAAATACGGTGTCAGTAATCTTTACCTTGCCATGTGTAATTTGCATTGCCAGATGTGCTGAGGTCAATGTCTTAACCATTCACATATCTTAATATTTTCTGAAATTATTTACTTGCAGAGACTTACTGAAAAGAAGGATGTGAGAGAAAGTATGCTAATGGTCTTTTTAGTAGTATGGAAAACAGTCCGTTCTGTGGCCCAGTCTACACTGTTACATAGAAACATTTTGCTTTTTGGACGCTTTCATCGCCATCTGTAGAGGGAAGATCATTGATTATACATCAGTCACATAAAAAAGATAATTTTGACATTATCTTTCCTTCCTTAAATACCTTGCTTCTGTGAAGTGGCATGTTAGCTTGATCAAAGTTATTACAAAGGAGTTTCAAAGGGGCCAGTTAGTAACCATATAGAAAGAATTTATTGACTGGTTTTATTTTAGTATTTTCTGTTGACATAGAAATTTTTTAAGAACAGATGAGCAACAGTTTAGTCTGAGAATAAATGATTCCTTTTTGCCTCTAGGAATAAAGATTAATTTTAATAAACATATTTTAAATCTATCCATTTCACATTTTTAGGCACTAAATACATGCCAAAACCTTCTCAGAAACTCAGAATTACTATGGTGAGAATAAACTTATTTTTTCAGAAATTTGGGGCAACTATAGATGCTTTATTCATTTATATTTGCCAGGTATCTTGACAAAATCTGTTATTTTGATCTTTAGAAAATTATCCTAGCATCATAATTTCTTATGGGATACTAAATTTGGATTACTTATTAAGAGTTGAGCCAAGAAGAGGTTTCAGGATAAAGAACCCAAATACTATGCATTTCTGCTTCAACAACAAAATACATAGTTTTAAAAAATGCATATATATTATATTCCTTAAAATACATTCATATTATTTCCCCTTAAAAATTTAATGAAAATGTTAGCTTATTTCTTCCCTGCAGTCATTTATTAGATCCATTCTATATTTATCAGGCATAGTGCTATGTGCTTTGCATGTTGTATGCCATTTATTGTGTTTCAGTTGTTAAGAACAGAGTAGAGAAAGCCATTAAATTCCTAGGGGATGTGGGTGGGATGGTCTCTCTTCCTGGCCCAGGCATCAGGTAAGGGAGACCCTTCAGAAGTGCACATTCCTCCTGCAGCCCACTGCCAGATGAGCCCAGGGGCGTGGGGCATCTTTCTGGACTATTGTTCTTTGCCTGACTGAGTTTTTAGGAACCAGGGACAATGTTCTAGCACCATTTTAATTTTCAGTGTCATTGCTGGGATTCAGAAAGTACTCTTCACTCCAGGAGAGCAGTCTGGCCTCAGTCAGCTATTGTCCATCCATTCTCTTATCCATTCATTCAAGCAATATTATTGAGCATCTATTCTACACTAGGTTCTGTTTTAATATTACAGGTAGGAACAAATCACAAATTCTTGCTCATAAAGCTTCCTTACATGTGAGGGAGAGAAAAGCCAATAAAGAAGATAAATATATAAAACATGGTATGTTAGATAATAACAGAAAAATTAAAGCTGGGAGTGGGGCTGTGAAATATCAGAGTTGGTGGGGGTGGAGGTGGGGGAGTGGGCCATGTGTGGGTGTCTGGAGGACAGACATGAAAGAGGGCTAGCTAGTGTCAAGGCCCCACCGCTGACTCCTGTGAGGCTTCCCGAGGGGCTCCCAGCCTGTACGTCTCTGTGGCCTGCAGCATCTCTGGCAGGTAAACGGGGTGAAGGAGCTTCCATTGGGTGAAGGTGCCCCTGCTGTGATGGCAGCCTTATCGAGTCTAGGCCTCCAGGAACAACTGTCGCGGTTTCTTTGGTTTGAACAGGTGGTAGCAGAGGGCGCAGCGCAACCCTGGCCTCTCCAGATGTGGGGATTTCTACGCAGAAGCTATGCCTGCATTAGCAGGCATTGCCCCAGCTGACAGGAAAGACCACCTAATGTCTCAATCCAAGTCACGTGCTTAGAATTCAGTTTAGGAGTACTGGGGTGAATTGTCTAGAAGCACTGTGGTGTAAAAATCAAGTACCTCTCTTAATGAAGAGGATACATTCCAGCCATACTGTTTATTGTCAGAAATATCAGTGGCAGAAGAAATAATGTTTAATTTATAGGTGTACTTTCCTTCATATCACAAAATGGTGGCTACCTTGCTGGCAGGAGTGATTGTAAGATATAAACCAGTTTTCTTAAGTTGTACATAAAACTAGCATCTTTATAGCCCCTTATGACTTTTGCTCTACTTTTATTCTTTTTCCTCATCTCTTAATATTCTTTCTGTTTCAAAAAATTGTTTAAAAATATAATACATTCAGACTAGAAGAGTGCATCAAACATAGATTTATAAGTATGATAAATGGTTATCCACTGAATTCCCATCTGGTCATCATGTAAGTGAAAAAAATGGAACATTTCTAGTAGTACCCAGGAACTATCTTTTTGTGCATATGTAATCTTTTCTTCTCTTAGACATAAATGTTCTCCTGACTTTTGTGGTGAAAACTTAAATAATTTAATTTTAGTTGTAGCGCATATATATATATATGTCCCTAAATAATACACAATGTTATTTTTAGGGACAGTTATGAAAATGCTAGGATATTTTGAGAATCTTTGTTTAGAAAAACATGAAGGGCTGAAACTATAAAATGCTAAAAAATGTACAGCTTTCAGGTCAGGGCTGGTCTGCTTATATAGGAAATTTCCGCATCAAAATATATTTCTTTATGTTCCCTGATTTTCTTTTATAAATGTTTATTTTAAATTCTAATACTATTTAAAACCCTGTAAATTACATGTTTGTTTAAATTAGTAGTTATGCTATATAAGATTTTCAGTTACCTTTTTAAAAACCATTTTATCTTCATTTATTTATTTTTTTACAATATTTATTTTTACACCCCCCACCCACACACACACCGATGGCTCCCTCATCTGTCTGCTCGTCTTCTTTAGAAGGCACTGGGACTTCCCATGTGGGAGCCAGGTGTCCAACCGCTTGAGCCACTTCTACTCCCTGCTTGTTTTGCCCTCTGCTGGTTGTGGTGTCTGCTGGTAGCAGCCTCTGCTCGTTGCGGCGTCTTGCTGGTTGTGATGTCTGCTGGTTGTGGCATCTGCTTATCTTTAGGAGACACCGGGAACCAAACCCAGGACCTTCCATGTGGGAGGTGGGCTCCCAACTGCTTTAACCACATCTGCTCCCCCTTAATTACCTTTTATTTATTTTTTAAAGATTTTATTTATTTATTCATTTATCCCCCCCTTGCTGCTTGTGCTCGCTGGGTCAGCTAACCACGCTGTGCGGGTGGGCCTGCCTTCACCAGGAGGCCCCGGGAACCGAACCCGGGGCCTCCCATATGGTAAACGGGAGCCCTACTGATTGAGCCACAGCCGCTTCCCCTTAATTACCTTTTAAAAAGTTTAGGGATGTCCTTTCACTTATTCCCGTGAAAATTAATTTAACAAATAGATATGCCTTCTTCTTGTTGTACGGCTGAAATCAAGATGGTGGTGGAGGGAAGATTGTAAAATTTTAAATATGAGACATTTTGGGAAAGGTATATCAAGATGGTATGGCATAATGGAGGAAGCATGAAGGCCTTGAAAACTGGCGGAGCTGTAACAACAGGGTATGGGAGAAAGTTGTGTATTGGGAAATAAGGTAGAAATTATACCAAAGGTACACTTGTTCATTTCCAGCATTTGCTTAGAGTCAGTTATGTGCCTGGGAAGAGGGATGGAAACTTGAGCTTTTTTCCTTTCACCCTTCTATTCCAAGGACCTAGATTGTAGGCTGGTTTAGCTAGTACTGACTAGTACTAGTTAACTGAGTTAAATAGACCTTTGTGAAGATAACCTTAAGTTCAGCAAATATTTATAGCATTGTTCTTTGGACCAAAGTGCCCAGAGTACCCAAAAGCGGCTAGTAAACTTTTAGAGCACAGACCACCCCACTGTTAGCCAAAGGACTACCTCTAAAGTGTTTCTATTACTTAAAAATGTTAAACTATGTTTAAATTTGAAAAAATAAAAAGTTGAAAATACCAAATCTAAGACTTGTGTGTAATTGAAATGAGGTTGTTTTAGAAAATTAAATTTGGCAAGTGATTAATCCTTAATAAGGAGTAATTGTTTTATCTATTTTAGGGAAAAATTAATTTAACAAACCTATTATTATGTGAAAATGAGGTAATGAACATGGGCAGTACATAATTTCCGTAACATTTATAGCATCAACCACAAAAAGGCTGAATTAGTGTCATCAAATACAAAGAATGTTCATTTCAGAATCAAAGCTGTTTGGAAAGCACTGCTCATGGTTACTATAATTAATTCAACATTTCAGTACTATTTAAAATTGTTATGCCATATCACTTTAATAGATATACCTTTCAGATGCTTATATGATACTGAATCTGTGTAATATTTTTTGTATTTTCCAGTAATGAGCAGGTTTTAAAAAAATCTTAAAAATTGTTCCTTTCACCCAATGATTTCTGTTTTTATATCAAAAGTAAAGAAACCTTCAAGTATGTTAAATGATAAAGCCGAGCTCTCTCAGTGACTGCTGGAGCGCCGTTCCCACCCTGAGCCCAGCTTTGCCCTGGCTCAGCAGCTGACTGTGATTAAGCCACCGGACTTCTGTGTGTTCCCCCACATTTCTCTGGTGTGTAGAGTTTTCGTTAGCCATAAGCGAGAATAGCAGATTGTCTAATCACAGTGGTCCTAGGCACTTTGTAGGCCCCAGAGCTGAAGTTTCTGGAGGCCAGTCAACTTTCTGAAACCCTCTTAATTCCTAGGAATTCAGCCTTGAATAGGTGTCTAGGTCCTGCTTTCCTGCCCGCCCCCCCCCCCCCGGCCCCCCCCCCCCCCCCCCCCCCCCGCCACCAACCTTGTTCCCCTGTGGGCTAGGTTTTGTTTCACCTCTTCCATATGTCTCAAGTTTATTCCTTTAAACAAGGGGGTGTTAAGCAATAAATATTACTATTCTGTTTTACCTTTCTAAATCTGAATCCCCAGGTACCTCCTACCAAAGTGCTCTTCTCTCTGCTTTAGTGGACTAGATTTGCCAAAAAGCCTTTTGAAAAGGACCACATAGAATTTTGACCCTCCTCTCACCAGACTGGGGGTGGGGGGACGGCGGGGTGGGAAATAAAACAAATATTTTGGGATGGAATCACGTCCCCAACAAAAGGCGTGTTTTTTTGTTGGGTCCCAAACCCTGGTCCTGTGGGTGTGAACCCATTCTAAAATAAGATCTTTGAAGATGTTATTAGTTAAGGTGTACCCAAACTGAATGAAGGTGGGTCTTACTCCAATAGGGAAGAAGTCCATATTGGAAAAGGAAACTGGCAAAGGAAATTGGACATGAGAAAAGAAGCCCGAGCGACGAGCCAGAAGCTGGAAGTCAATAGAACCTGGAAGACAAAGGAGAAGACGCCACCATATATATTGCCACGTGTCAGAAAAGCAAAGGACTGAGGATTGCTGGCAACCAGCCCCAAATGCCAGTCTTCAGGGATGCCTTGCTAACACCTTGATTTTGGACTTGTCCTAGCCTGAAAACCATGAGTCAATAAATTCCCATTGTTTGCACCAACCCCATTGTATGGTATTTATTTTTAGCAGTTGGGAGAGGAAAACAAAACAAAACAAAACAGTAAAGAACTTACATTTTTAAAGGTGAATGTGGCATCCCCCTAAAGGAAACAATAGGGTATTACATACATAAAGTTTAGATATAATTGCAATTCTTAGAGTATTGCATTTAAGCTTTCTTGATATTTAAATCCAAATCCAAATTGAAAGTGTTTGACAAGAATGTCCACTTCTTTTTTTTTTTTAACAAATCAATTTTATTGGTAAAATTTAATGATACATACAATTCATCCAAAGTGTACAATCAGTGGTATTTGGTATAGTTACATAGTTGTACATTTATCGCTTCAGTCATTATTGGAGCATTTTAATTATTCAATAATAATAATTAAAAAACAGATGAACAAAAAAAAAAAAACAAGAAAATTCTTCACCTCTCTCACTTCTTTTATCATTGCCTTGGATATATTTAAACAGTCTGCCAGAGTTGGTCTACAAATGGGTTTTTATGCATATTAAAAGTTGCATTGTGGCAAATGTCTTCATAAGTATAAAAGATGCTTAAAATGTTTTGTTGTTTTTCATGCTTCTGTACTGATTATTTTCCAGTTTTTTCTTCCCATTAGTAATCCTTTTTAAAAATTAGAAATATTTAAAATATTTAGGTCTGGTTTGTTGTAAATTAGAGTTGTGACAAATTATATTATAGAGCAATTTGCCTAGTAAATATGAGCCAGATAGCTCAGAGTGAGTTATTTTTTTTCCCAAAGTAGTATCACCATTATCTCACTTCTTACATGTGTTTATAACCTAATACTGTCAATATCAACAGGCAAAATCAAAGGAAATTCAGTTTTCTTTCATATGATTTTACAATTTCTTCTTAGAGAATTGACCAGTTTTTCAAGCATTAGCCTTAATCATCAACATCTACTAAGAACCTACTGTGTAAATAATAAGTTCAGATTCAAAAAACTTTGAATATCTAGAATTGGAAGACAAGGGCATTGTGTTTGCTCCTCTTGTAATTTAATCAGCGAGTGAGTGTGTGCATGCCAGCAAGCTGTGCATGCAGTCCTTGCAAGTAAACTTTAAGGTGTGAAGCTAAAGAAATTTTTTTATATCAAAGATGACAAAATGTATACATTATACAGTATAAAATTTGGTACATTATGAATTATGATTGGAAATAATCAGGGAAAGTTTAAAGGAAGTATATTCAAAACAATTTTGAAAGAAGGGAGGATAGATTAGCAGAATGTGAATTTGAGCCAAGTTCACAGGCAAATTAATTCCCACTTACTAACTCCACTGGTTTTTTTTCATAGCAACAGCACTCTTGCCTCTTTTTGCATTTAGGCAGCATGAGAAGAAGGGATGGGCAGGGAGGAGTTATGAGGGAGCTAGGAAAATGGCCAAGGAAGAGAGCAGTGAGCATAATATGTAAGGATTTCAGGAGGAGGAGACCTGAGAAAGGCTACTGATGGCCTCATTGGAAACCTAGAGATCAATTTCAATATAGGGATGATGAAAGGCAGTTTGTAAGGAGTTGAAGAGTGAATGGATATTGAAGAAATGGAGATAGTCATTATAAGTTCTTTTGAGTTATTTTATAATAATAGGAAGGAAAATAGATTGCAGCAGGGTCACAGAAAAACGGTTTTTGGATAGAAGTGTATTGAGCATGTTTGTAGATTATAGGGAAGGAGTGAAAAATGCAGAACGAAATTCTGAAGATTCAAGAGAGATAATCGTTGACATAAACAAATCTTAAAATGGCAATAAAAATGGGGCACCAAGAGAAGGTGCCTACCCCTTGAAGAGGAGGAGTATATGTCTTTGAAATAGGAAAAGGGCATTCCAAATAGAGATTCTTTCAAATGGATAGTTGAGAAGTTGAGTTTTTTACATTCAGCGGTTTCCATGTTCTCTAGGAGGTAAGGTTTTAATAGACTGAGAGAAATGAGGTTAGGAGAAAAGCGTTTTTGGATAGGGTAAGGAAGAGTGGACGTGATTGCTTTGGTAAGTAATCATACTATCAAGTCAATTAGAGATTAATGAAGTAGCTTTCCAGGGTTGCGTGAATAATGGTGGTTTCCTTTGACTCAGTCTTATAATAAAATATAGCAATATGCAGAACCAGGTACACAGAAAGCAGATTGTGTACTATACCTAGGATGGAGATTGATAAAATGAGTATAGTGAAAGAAAAAGCAGATGAGAAATATATAGACTAACCATGGATTCCGTAGATAGTGAGAGAAGCAGGTGAAGATAGAAGGGAATTTGTGGACTAGGAAAATAGATCAAAGGACTGGAGATGGTAAGGAAAAGGAAAGAGGAAGTTCAGTCGGAATGAAGAAATTCAAATATCAATTTCAAACATTTCAGTAAAGTAGTTTATGCGTGCAACAATATTTTGTGTGCCTGCCCTGTGTTAGGTAGCTTTCATTTATAGTTAAAAGTGAAAAACCAAGTATATACTGTTCAGTGGGGTTGCCACTAGATGTCACTCTGACTCGTATGGCAAGGCTAGCCTCGACAAATTCTTCCTGATACATGGCTTTGAGAATCACATGTATGTAAACAAGCAATCTTCAAGGGCGCTTGCAAATCTACTCATTACCTAAGTATCTTATTCATATAACTAAATTTTGAGAGAATACCTCCTTTAAACAATGCAGATCTTCAAACCTGAAAAAGTTCATACGATTAATACTCTTGATTTTTTTTAAAACCATGTTAATCACACTAAATATTAGTATTTCTCTGCACTAAGTCTGTTAAGTTATTTTTTCCCCTTAATATCGTTTAAGTAATTTATATGTCTGCTAAATTGGCTCTGGTTATATAGGCACTAATGAAGCTAAGTAGTCAAGTATGTGCATGTTGACACCTTAGCTGTGAATGTAAAGCTTCATTCTGTGTGAACTTTCTACACTGAGCTCTAAGGAAAAATATGGTATCAATGCAGTGCTTTTTTATTCCATCCTTGTTTTCTGTCTCAACCAGACAGATAATATTACCAAGAATAGTTTGTCCAAATTAAGGGTCATGTTTAGAAAACAGACTTCCTACCTATCCACAACTTTTTCTACCCTGATTATTTCAAAATCCCTGAATAACTTTGCACAGCTATGCAATATACTTAGTGAATAAATATACAAACACATATACAAAACCCAAATTAATGGACCAAAATGCATATATAAGCAATACACGGGGCACTTATGTGTTTATGTTCTTATATGTTTTCATTTGTTAATTTTATTTATTTCTTCATTTTGACAATGAAGAGATGCAAAAGTATGAGTTCTCAACATAAAACAGTTTGAGCATCATTATTTTTGAAAAGGTATGGACTCACATTTTCTGCATGTGATTTGCCTAAGCATATATCCCAGTGCTGTTAGATTGGTGCAAAAGTAATTGTGGTTTCAGACCGTGAATTTTAAATCATTTTGATTATGCTCAAACACATCTTTATTAATTAAAGTAGGAACCATTACAATCAACACATTTTTGCCAGCGAGAAATAAGTTTGTTCTTCCCTGTAGCATAAAAATCCATTCTTCAGGATTCGACGAACTCTTGGAAAGCATTTCCTGCATCCTGCTGGTTGTGGAAGTGTGTTCCCTGCAAAAAGTTGTCGAGAAGCTTGAAGAAGTGGTAGTCGGTTGGTGAGAGGTTGGGTGAATATGGGGGATGAGGCAAAACTTCATAGCCCAATTTGTTCAACTTTTGAAATGTTGTTTGTGCAATGTGCGGTCGGGCGTTGTAGAGAAGAATTGGGCTCTTTGTGTTGACCAATGCCGGTGTAGGCATTGCAGTTTTCGGTGCTTCTCATTGATTTGCTGAGCATACTTCTCAGATGTAATGGTTTTGCCAGAATTCAGAAAGCTATAGTGGATCAGACCTGCAGGAGACCATCAGTGACCATGGCCTTTTTTTTTTGGTGCAAATTTGGCTTTGGGAAGTGCTTTGGAGCTTCTTCTCTGTCCATCCACTGAGCTGGTCGTTGCTGGTTGTTGTAAAAAATCCACTTTTTGTCACGTCACAATTTGATCGAGAAGTGGTTTGTCGTTGTTGCATAGAATAAGAGAAGATGACACTTGAGAACGACGATTTTTTTGATTTTCAGTCATCTTATGAGGCACCCGCTTATCGAGCTTTTTCACCTCTCCAATTTGCTTCAAATACCGAACAACCGTAGAATGGTCGATGTCGAGGTCTTCAGCAACTTCGATGATTGCTCTCACTTGGTCGTTGTCCTCTTCCGATGGCTGGCTGCTATGCTGCTCATCTTCAAGGCTCTCGTCTCCTTTGCAAAACTTCTTGAGCCACCACTGCACTGTACGTTTTGTTAGCAGTTCCTGGCCAAATGCGTTGCTGACGTTGTGAGTTGTCTCCACTGCTTCACGACCCATTTTGAACTCAAATAAAGAAAATCGTTCGAATTTGCTTTTTGTCTAACATCATTTCCATAGTCTAAAATAAATATAAAATAGCAAGTAATAAGTCATTAGCAAAAAAAAAACAAAGCGAGAAATGCACATTAAAATAAGACATAACACATTTAAGAATGTATTCCATTATCAAACGGCAAATTTCAACAGTGCAAAACCGCAATTACTTTTGCCCCAACCTAATAAATTTTTATTATTTCATTTTATTGCTGACTTTTACTTAGCTTATGATCCATGACGATCTTAAATCATTTTTAGCCATGTTTGCAGAAAACCTATATTATGTCTTCTACGTAAGTGAATGGTCTTAAATTTATCCGTTTTTTTTTTTAAAGGAAGTACTGGGGATTGAACAGGGCCTTGTATATTGGAAGCAGGCGCTCAACCACTGAGCTACACCTGCTCCCCAACCCTGTTGCATTTTTTTTTTTAAGATTTATTTTACCCCCCCCCATTGTTTGTGCTCCCTATCTGCTCGTCTTCTTTTTAGGAGGTACCGAGAACCAAATCTAGGACCTCCCATGTGGAACGGAGGCACCCACTCTCTTTGAGCCCCCTCCACTCTCTGCTTATTGTGTCTCTCATTGTGTGTCTCCGTTGTGTCATCTTGTTGCATCAGCTCGCCACACCAGCCCGTCGCGTCAGCTTGCTGTCTTCTTTAGGAGGCACCGGGAACTGAAACTGAGACCTCCCATACATCTGCTTCCCCCTGTTGCATTTTATTATGTTTATAGTCCCGGTCAGTTTATATCTTAATGTGATTTTTCTATGGTACCTTTCTACTTGTAAAACTTTCATTTGGAAATGTATCTGCTAATATCATTATAATCTATAGAAAAGTAAATATTAATCAAGAAAGCCCTTTTGTATCCAGTGGCCAGAAATAGATCCTGTGGCACAAATTTGATAAGCCATAAGAAGAGGAAAAAAACACTTACTTAGAATAATTGGAAGTAGGCCAAGGTGCCACTGCAGCTTGCTTTGAAAATTGTACACAAGACTTCCCCTTGACTGGGAGAAAATTTTTTCATTGGTTTTTAAGACCAGATGCTGTTAGATAATATTTTGGATTATTAATTGAAAGTATCTTTCTTTAATCTGTTCATTGTCTCTTGGGGGAAATTCATTTTGCTCTTTGACAAGAAAACATGAAAATATTGCATTTACTGAGATCTGCTGGGTAAAATGTTAAAACAAGAGGGCATTGGAAGAGGGTGGTGGGGGTGGGGTGGGGAAGTCAGTGTGTAGCAGTGAAATTCTAGTTATCCTTCTTAATATTGTGTTGAACCAATTTTTATAAATTACAGCTCTGTAACTAAAAATACATTAAAATATACAAAATAACTCCATTTATGAAATTCCTTCTGGAATTATTCTGTAATTCCTTTTTTATTCTTAAATTTGCTTTGCCATATAATTTTAAAAATGAAGCTTCTTTCTGATATTTTTGCATTTCATAAAAAAAGTGTTCACTTCACTTTGGAGTTTCAGAATGAAAATAATATATATTCTCTTTTTAGAAATGCATACCTTTTTTGTGCTAAGAACAATAAATTTATTTAGACAATAACCATCTATATACTCTGTCTCTAATCCTGAAAGGCCTTAACCTCCATTAGGATCAAATGTAGATTTTTGTTTGCTTGAAATAGCTTCCTGGGCGTGTAAAAACCTTTTTGACATCATTATTTAGGGGCTCCCACCCTCCTAATGGAATCACAGCCTAATACAAAAACTTTGCAGCTGGTGAACTCCCAAAGCCCCTTTTGGTGATTGTTTTTAAACTCAGCATGGCAGCTTGCAGTTGTTCTGTTCCTGTATGCGTCCCCCCCACCCGGGTTTATGGTCTTCATGACGGTAGGAATTCTCCAGAGGTAAGTAAAACACAGGACTGAAAATTTCTGATACCTTCTTCATCCTCTGTAATTCATTTCCATTCTAAGCATATTCATACAATTAGAAGTTAGACCAAGTTAGAAACAAATGTTAAAACTCCTGAAAAAAATATACAGAGAGAAACATGTTAAAATATAAAGTATTACCTATATTTAAATATAGTAAAATAAGTACTGAATTTAGATCACATGGAAATAGGAAGAAAAAAAAAAGCAAAGTATAAATTTGTCTAGTGAACCTGAAATAGCTTTTCATTTTGGTTCGACATTGGGAATTTGTGTTCTTGTTTGTTGATACTTGCATTAAAGTTGTGTTCTATTATCAGTGCAGATTTGCAAAATTGTCTTTTTTTTCCCCCAAGATGAATACTACTGGTGCTGTAGGTCTGTGTCTTGAATTCATTAAATCTGAATTCAAAGGCGTCTGTAGTAAGTTTCTTTGTGTGGTAAAACCTCTATTCCTCGTGCCAGTGATTAAATAGACAGGAGCATGGTCTAAAGGGAAGAGTGAAAAACTCTCATTCTGCAGAGCTGAGTACTAAGGTCATCTACTACCAGTGCTTTTGTGACATTGGACAAGTTACTTTATATCTTTTCTCTAAAATAAGAGGGAATGCCCTAAATCATCTCTTAAAATCCTGACACGTTTTAACATGTGTTGTGATATTTTAAAATAAATGCTTTTAGTTTCCTATTTCATATTTTCAAAAATTGGTAAGTCTCATGTCCCTATTTTAGCAACTGAGACCTTTAAAAAGGTTATTACATGAAATTTAAAAACCTCTGGCTTATAAAGGAAACATCTTTGTGAAGATTAGTAAGAATATAAAGCTTTAAATGAGCAATAACTAATGAAGAATATAGTTCTCACAAGTGAGATCTCCTAATGGTGAAGAGAATAACCATTTCATCAATTACCATTGAACATAGTAAGGGGTACTGGAACTAATAGATGATGCTAAATATGATATATCCAGAGATTCTATTTCTGTTACCAGTAATTTTTAATTAATAATTTTTAAGATAAACTTTTTCTGAGATATATACAGAACATGAAAAAAAATCTTAAGAATACAACTGTTAAATATTCACGAAGTGAACACCCCCATGTAACTAATACTCATATGAAAAACAAAAACAAAAATAGAACCTCACCAATACCTTATAAGCCTTACCTCTTACCTCTCCTACCCCATTTTCTCTTCCTGCCCAAGATAACAGGATAACTTCTATACCATAGATTAGTTTCGCCTGCTTTTGAATAAAGAATCATATAGCTTCTCTAACTCAACATTATACTTGTAAGATTCATCCATGTTGTTGCATGTAGCAATACTTTGTTCATGCTCATTACTATATAATATTCCATTGTATGACTGTACCACAAACGTGAACTTTTTTGAAAACGAAACTGCTGTCTATATTTCAAACCATAAAATGAGTTTCAGATGCTTATCTTCTAAAAGTGTTCTTAAGACTAGCTAATGATGTTATTTTTTTAAACAAAGCAATCAAAATAAATTAGTTTAGACAAATAGTATAAGGTCCTTTTCCTCTACAAACAATACTATGTTTTGTAAAGAGTATAATTTAAAGTTGAAATATCTATCTACTTTTAGTTTTAGTGACCAGTTACAACCTTATCTTTTAACATGGGGTTTGGAAATTTCTCGAGCAATATTTTAGAACTATGTTTCTGAAGCAGGGACTAACTTTTCCATTAACTCCTGTATTTTCCAATTGTCTTTGAAGTTATAGTGGATCATACGACTAGTTTCTGGATAGTGGACTGTGAGCAAAGATATTTTGCATCACTTCTGGGTTGATGAAGTTAAGAGATGGTGTACCTCCTCATTGATCTTTTTGGAGGCCATGTGTTCCAAGTAAGCTACCATTAGCTGTAGCAGTCACTAACCTAATAGAGTTTAAAAAATTTTTTAATTTGTAACCTAATAGAGTTTTATTTCAGAAAAAGGTTTTCATATATATATATTTAAAAGATACCCTGAACCCCCTTAAGTATTTTTATGCCCATAATTTTTGTGAGCAGTGTGCTGCCTTTCTTGAAGAGAATTTGCTTAGGAGGAGAGATATAGGTTTATGATGGGAAAATAAAAAAGATAGGAAAGTTTGCATTGCTGTACTTTCAAATGAGAAGAAAACATAAAAATAAATGCTTAAGGTTTCTGATAAACAGGGTCAGTTTCACCATCTACATGGTATCCCATGGTTTTCATAACACTAGAAATAATTTTAACTGATAGACTTTTAAAAAAAATTTAATTTAGTGAGGGGGCAGTTCTTTCACAAGAGGTGTATACCATAGAATACATTGAAGGATTATGAAAACAATATTGTAGTCTACAAGTATTTGTTAAATGCTGTGAATACAAAGAACCCATAGCCTAATTGGGATGAAAAAAAGTTTAGCAAAATTTCTCTCATTTTCAGTTCTTCACAGAAAAGTAATTTTTAAAAGACCTCTAATTTGTTTCTTATATTCAGTTTTGTTGTAGAAAGAATTCCCAACAATCAGAAATAAACTTGAGTTAATACTGAGTTTGGAAGTATTGTGTATACTATTATGTCTCTGCTATTCTTTTTAGGCTAACTTAAGCAACTTTAGTAGGAAACCTTGAGAATGTGAGATGTGTAGTTAGCACCAGGGAAATGTTCTTAAATAGGACAAAATTAGTTGTGAAATTGAAATGAATAAAAGCATGTGATTAAAATATGCAACACTCTTATTGACCTAATTAGAGTTATACTATCCTTTTTCAAAAGAATCATAGAAGGAGGCATGCCCACTTGCTTCTATATAGTGAATTATAAATTGCTTCTATATAGTGAACACAAGGAAACAAAAATCACTAATGTTCAAATATTAACCGGGTTTTTACAGAAAATACACATGTATGTTTTCATAAAGGAAAGAGCCTTACATGAAAACACCATAAGCTGGAGTTTAGATTGCTAGTTTTCTTTATTAAGAATATAAGGAATATATAGTTATATGTATGATGAAGTTAACATTAATGATGAAAAATTCCCAGATGTAGAGACGTCATTTCTTTCTAAAAGCAGATTTCCAGGTATTTCATAGCTTGAACATGTACTTGACTGAGACTCTCTCCTCTCAAATTTTATACTGTAGAATTAATAAATATGCCTGGAAAATTCGCATAGGTAAAGTATTGAGATTTCTAGAGGGCATGCTATAAATATTACTCTTCCCTACCTGGCCTTCTATACTATATTAAAAATAAAGAGTAAAGATGGAGGCCAAAATATTGCCTTTATTACTGATAAAGGTTAAATTGCCGGCCTGAGTGTGAGAGTCACATGGGCCTGCTAATTGAATCACAGAATTAGACAGATTTATCCAGCCACATTTCAAGCCATACAGTAAGTCTATGGCATAGAGCAGGGGTCTTTTTCTCTGTAAAGGGCCATATAATATTTTTGGCTTTGTGAGTCATTTGATCTCTGTCATGATTGCAGCTACTCAGCTTTGTGGTTGTAGTGGGAAAGCAGCCATAGATAGTAGGCAAATGAATGGGCATGCTGTTTTTCCATAAAACTTTATTTAGAAAAACAGGCTGCAGGCTGTCTGTCGTTTGTTGATCCCTTGCGTGGAAGAACAAAGGCAAATTTGTTCTGCAAAAGACTAGCTTCAAAAGGAAGAAAAAGAGCTAAGCTAAGATCCACAACCAAGATACATCCCCCAAATTTATCTACCAGATAAGTTAGTCTCACCAGAGCTTGGGTATGAAGAATGAGAGAAAGAAGCCTGGAATTGTTTCAGTGCCAGCACTTTTTACAGAATGGAGCTGATCAAAAGTTGGTGTGGGTTGGGTGGGAAAGCATTCCTCACTAGCTGCTTGATCCTAGAGTTTACTCCAGTCTTTGGGTGCACTGCCTTCCAGGGGACTCACAAGAATGTGTTAGTCACAATTTTTACTGAATATTTGAAGTTTGAGGGTATTGTGTTTGCATTTTAATTTTGGAACAGTTTCTCTTTTGGTCAGTTTATTTTTGGCTAGTGATAGGAAACCATGTAATGAGCTTATAGGGGGACTCTTTTCTCTGTGGCAATGCGATGGCATGCTTTTAGCTCACTTAAGATAGCTCACACTTCTTTGTTGGTTGATTGATATTTATTGTCTACGAAGTACCAGGTATTTTGATAAATGCTAGAGATGTAATGGTGAACAAGAGTAACATGTTTGCTGCCCTCACAAGAGCTTTTATTCTTATATGGCTAAATAGTAAGGGCTCTGAGAAGAGAAAGTGGTATCTAAATTGAAACCTGAAGAATGCAAATGATGGTGAATTGACAGGGATAGGGGAGCCGAAAAACATTCAGGTAGAGGTATCAGCATGTACCAAAGGGGACAGAGCTCAGCATGTTCCAGGATCAGGAAGAAGCATTGTTTGAGTGGACCATAGAGTGTGAGGGGAAGGATGGAGAGAAATGAGGCTAGAAAAGGAAGAGGAATCCTATATTGCAGAACTTTTAAAGTATAAGTATAGAATTACCATATGACCTGGCAATCTCACTTCTTGGTATATACTCAAAAGAATTGAGAGCACGGACTTGGACAGATATCTGCACACTGATGTTAGTGGCATTATTCTCAGTTGCCAAAATGTGGATGCAATCCAAGTGTCCATCAACTGATGAATGGAAAAGCAAAATGTGTCATATATGCATAATGGAATATTATTTAGTCATAGAAAGGAATGAAGTTCTGATACATGCGACAGCATGGATGAACCTTGAAGACATCATGTTGAGTGAGATAAGCCTGACACCAAAGGACAAATATTGTATGAGCTCACTTCTATGAAATAAGTAGAATATGCAAATCCATAAAGTCAGAAACCACAATACAGGTTACCAGGGACAAGGTGCAGGTAGGGAAGGACAAGTTAATGCTTAATTGGTAGGGATTTTGTTTGGGCTGATGGAAAAGTGTTGGTAGTGGATGCTGGTGATGAATTGTATATTTTAAAATGGATAAAATGGGAAATTTTAGGTTGTATATAAGTGACCAGAATAAAAAAAAAACAACAAGCACCATAGACCTGTACAACACAGAATTAGCCCTCACGTATACTGAGGGTTTAGCTAATAGTATAATTATGATAACACTGTTTCATCAGTTGTAACAAGGGCACCATATTAATGGGAAAATGTTGATAATAGGAAAAACTGTGTGTATGTGTGGGGAGTGAGGGTTATTTGGGAACTCTGAAAAAAAAAAAAGTGGGCAGGCTGATAGTGGGGTAACTGACATCCTAGATTGAATATTTTTGTATCCCAGACAAATTGTTTGGAGCAAAATAGACAAGATCTGCCCCTAGACTATCCAAATGCAGGAGAATTTGATTGAGCCTGTCAGTTTCCTTTTGTGAATTAATTATGGAGAAATTGCTTTCTAGAACTCTCTTTTGCAAAAAAATACATATTGTATTATATGTATTATCTAATATCTAATATCTAATACAAGTGTATAGAGAATCACTGAAGAGTGCCCACCTACCTAAGAAGGAAATTTGGTAGTCGCCCTGATTGTTCCTGGGGGGACAGTGAGTCTGGACTGTGGGAAAAGTGATGACAGTATCCCTGGTGGAAACCAGTGTAGTTTGACTTCTCTCTTATTTCATATACAAAGCCTGGTTTGAAAAGATGTAGCACGATCAAGGTGCAATTTAGGTATCTGAGAGAAACCTTGACATTTGTTGGACCCTCAGACCTCAGACTGCTGGAATTCCATGAGTAGCGATGAGGTGTGTGTGGGGGGTGAGATTGTGTGCAGATAAATAAGTGAAAATAAAATATAAAATAAATCATGGGCCTTACAACAAATATTGTGTTTTGTAGAATGTTTAAATAAATATACAGGTAAAGGAAAAAAATTCAGCTTCTACCATTGGATTTTTTTTTTTAGCATTAAAATTTTTTGCAGTTTAGTAAGTAATGCCTATGAAATGATTCTTTACAGTTAGATAATTTTGCATTTTTCAGATTGGTAGCTGAACACTAAATTTGACAATAGTAATGGTTTACTATTTTTATTTCCTTGTTGTCATTATTAATTTATGTCCTTTAGCCAGTTACCAAGTGGGAAGTAGGACCCAGGGCTTTTTATATAATTTTGAACTATAAATTCTCTGACCATTTTCAAACTTGATATAATATGGAATTGATTTATACTTCTTCTTTAAGATTAAGATTGTTTCTATTTAAAATAACTACTTTATTTACATATGAAGGTTTATTAGAACCCTTCCTAATTAAAAGTTGAAGCTCTCAAGTATCTGATGGATGTTGAACATTTAATACTTTTCCCCTATTGTCCTCTTAAGAAATAAGATGCATTTCTAGCTTCATTTTCCAGTCTCTTAAGCTTATAAAAGTAGTCGAGACAGTTTGTTGACCCCAAAGAGACCTTTTAGTCTCTCGCTTGTTAGACAACAGGCTCTGTACTCTTCATTGGCATTCAGATCACAGGCAGCCACTGGGCTGCGTGCAGAGCCAAGCACAGCTCCAGGATTTAGACAAAGCCACTCTGGCAGAGGAGCCCAGTTGTCAGGGAAGCTGGCTGTATTGTAAAGAACTGTTGCATAATGGGGAGACCAAGTAGAACTATTAGGATGCAAATGTGGAAAAAATGGTGGAGCTAACCTGCAAAAACAAACATTTCTTTTTTGGTGAAGAGTCTATTCATTGTTGCTTTCTTTTTTGTTTAACTTCTCAGGGCCATAGATGTGGTTGGTGCTGTTGATTTGAGTATATTAGTTTGTCTTAAAGACAATCAGTGGTCATGATGCTAGTTTATATTACTTTAAAATGAATAGCTAATTTGTAGGAAAAGACCAGAGTACTTCAGTATTTTGGAATCTTCATAATTTACAAGTTTGTCCTACTTTAGCCTAGATTAGTCTTTATATGTGATTTCCTTTTTATTCTTAGATTAGAAAATGAATAATCCTTTTCACCCTTGATTTTATTTATCTGATTTATAGCAAAATATTATTCTCATCATTGCTACCCAATAACTTCTCCCAGGGGATTCTCATATCTCATCAGATACTTGAGAGTGGAATCTTTGTAGGCTCAAGAGTAAAGCTATTGAAATCCTTAAAATGGGAGTTAGAGTTTACTAATGTCTTATTAAGGAAGTTTACCCTTTCCTTCATCTCTTTTTTGCTCTCTGATCATCCCTGTGTTGAGTTACTACTTCTCCTTTTACTTTCCATCTCTTTAGTTTTAATCTTTCTCTTACTACTTTGCATTGTCCTTAGCAAAATATAATATGGAGTTTAAGGATATATTAAAATAAATGTATTTATTTAAAAAATATTCTTACTTGAATTTGGCTAACAAACCTTTGAGTGTTTACTATGTGCCGGGACTGCGAATAGAAAAATGAGAAATAGGAAGTCTGTACCATTAAGACACTCTTATTCTAAGAGAGTTAAGAGTAGCTTTGGTTCCTTGTGCCAAGCACTGGACTAAGTACATTACTTGTCTCAACTCATGTAATCCTTATAGCAACCCTCGGAGATTGGGTTATTGTTCCTATTTATGGATGTGGAAATTGAAGTGCACTGAGGTTGAAAAGAAGCTGTCCAAGAGTTAGAGCTGGGATTCAAATCCGGGCAATTTCCAGAGCCCATGATTTTAACTCCTATGCTTTGTTGCTTGCCTACAAATAATAAAATGCTGTCTTTCCCCATCCCTCTCTCTTCTTCCTGTTTTTGCTCATTTCACCTTTAAACTTTTAACCAGGCTCATGCTATTCTAGGCATTGGGAGTTGAGCCATGAGCATAATAGACATAGACCTCATGGAACTTCCATTGTAGCGGGGCGGAGGGGTCAGACAATAAATAAATAAACAAATGGGTTCCTAAGGCCAGATTGTAATAGGGAAGGGCTACCAAGGAAAAATGAAGATGGGTAGAGGATAGAAACTGTTATTTTAATAGAGAGGTCAGGCAGGACCTCTTTGGGAAGATGACATTTGAGCAGAGATCTGAAAGAAGAGTGGGAGTGAACCATATGAATATTTGGAGTTGGGGATATTCCATATAGTGGAACAGAATATGCAGAGACCCTGAGATCAGAATGTGTTTGCTGTGTTTAAGGAGTAGCTGGGAGGTCACTGTTGCTGGAACAGAGTTAGTGTAAAGTGGGAAAAGCCAGAGAGATTTTAGAAGGCCTTGTCTGCCAAGCCTTTGGATTTTATTCTGAGTATTCTGAAAAGCCACTGGAGGACTGACAATAGGAAAGTGACTCATGGGGCTTATGTTTTGAAAGTATCATTCTGACTCCAATATGGTTTTAGATTGTTGGGACTGAGGGGAAGAAATGGGAGAAGAGTTTGAAGTATTGCAGATACTGAACAGGAGATGATAGTGGCTTGGACTAGGATGTTAGCAGAATTAAGAAGTGATCAGATTTGGGATATGTTTTTAAGGTAGAGATTTGCTAATGGATTAGACATGGGATATAAGAAAAAGAGAAGAGTGCAGGATAAAGTTAGGGTTTTGGCTTTGCCAACTGTACAATGATGGTGCCATTTACCCTGAGGAAGAGATGCAGATTTTCAGGGAGAAAATAAAAAATTCAGTCTTGGACTTTTAAATAGACATGCCTATTAGATAGCCAAGGGCAATTGGGTATATTTTTCTGCCATTCATAGGAAAGATTGGGCTGCAGATACAAATTTTAGAGTTGTCAATCTCCAGATAGCTTTTAGCAGGCAAGACGGTACACCTAGGGTGTGAGTATACACAGAGAAGGTGTCTGAGGCTTGTGCTCTGCGGATCTCTGACATTTAGAGATAAGGACAGGAAAACCTAAGGAAGAAGGGGCAGCCAGTGAGACAGGAAAATCAAGAAATCAAGAGGGGTGGTGTCCTGGATGCCAAGTGAAGAGCATGTGTCAAGAAGGAGGGAATGATCATCTGGTCCATGAAGCTGAGATGCTGAGTAAGATAGAGACTGTGAATTGGATTTAACAGTGTGGAAATCATTAGTGATCTTCATAAGTTTGGGTTCAGAAGTTCCTTATTTTGAATTTAAAAATCAGGTACACTTTAAAATCCCTTGTATGTCTTTCTCAGCCACCCCCATGCCCTCAAATCTCATTCAGTTGCTATTTGTTTCCTAAATTAACTTGTGTTTGCTTCAGTGTGATGTTCTGTTGATCTTTCTTTTATGGGTTGGATGGCTTTCCTAGAGAAATAGAAGCATTTTTATGTTGAGTGTATGTGATAATAACTAATGTTTGTTGGGCTCTTATGTTTCAGGCACTGTTCTGAATTTTACATTGGTAATTTATTTAATCCTTTTAACTGTTTTATGGAGCGTACCATTATTATCTTTATTTTACAGGTGAGGAAACTGGTGAACAAAGCAGTTAAGCAATATGCTTAAGTCAATTCAGACATTTCAATAAAAGATCTGGTATAATTTCAAATTTGTTTTATCCCAGTATTGTACTTAGTCTTTTCATTACAACTCTTTTCACCCCTTTGTTCTTTCCCTGATTATTCTCACCATCATCATCTATTTGTAGAGAACTTTAGGTTCAACTGTTGTTTGGCTTAATAGAAATTCTAAGTGAACTGTCTGTTTCCAGAGCTTTTGCTTCTCTCTTAGGAGCCTTTTCTCCACTTTCTCACTTAGGCTTGCTTGTCTTCAAGGCTAACAAGAAATTGAACAACACTCTTACTTTTAGGCTAGTCTAATGGGGTGGGGGAGAGGGGGTGCCTTCTGATTTAATTTTCCTGTTTTAACTTAAATTGAAAACCTTCATGCATAGGGCTGTGAAATGTAGATTTTCTATTTCATGGTGTACTGTAATATGAAGTCACAGGAAAGAAGTCAGTTTTAAGTAATTTGCTCATTTTTTCATTCAGCAGATATTTGTTGAATATGAATTATGTGTCAGACATTGTGCAGGCCACAGAAGATACTAAGATAAACAATACTGAGGTATTCCTAGTCAGAGTGGAGACAAATCCATAGCACACTTTCATAACTGCTGTGGTAGGGAAAGGGTTGTGATAATAATCATATATGAGGGTCTCTTAATGTGGACTTAGGAGTCAGGGACTAATATAATAGCTGTGCTTTATTGAGCACTTATTACATGTCAAGCACTATTCTAGGTGCCTTACATGAATAATCTCATTTAATTCCCATAACAACCTTAGGAGGTAAGCACTGTTCTTTCCCCCATTTTACAGAAGAGTGTACTGAGGCACAAGAGAAGTAAAATGACTTGTCTGTATTCACGTATCTTGTCAGAGGCAGTGCCAAGAAAGGCTGCCCAGAGGTTGTGAAGTTGAAGCTGGGACCTGAAGGAAGAGTACGCATTAACTGGTATATAACAGTGAGATCATGCAATATTTGTCCTTAGTGACTGGCTTAATTAATGGTGCTGAAGTGTTGAGTGTGAACATGGTTGAAAGGGATAGGTTTGGGCCATCCATGATGCTGGAAGGAAAGCTAGATGATAAAAAGGGCAACTGTACAACTCAGTGAACTCTGGGGTGGCTGAGGATTGTGGTTAAAAATACAATTATAAGAATGTTCTTTCAGGATCTATAACAAAGGTATGCAGTAGTATAGCATGTCAATAGTGGGGTGATATGTGGGGAAAAATGCTGCCTAAAGCATATTGTATTCGTATTGTCATAGGTATGTTTTTTCGATAGATAGAGGTCCATACACTAGCCAACAAAATATCAAACTCCCATCCTGGGGAGTCATGCTACTTTCTCAAGTAAAATGGCAAAAATCTCTGGAATATATAGAGAACAGACCAATAGGCCAAGCCCTCGAACTTGATGCTTGTACTTATGAACCTTATTCCTGTACAAATGAAACTTTGCCAAATTATAATTTTTTTAAAAAGATTCCCCTCCCCTTGCCCCCCACCCCCACCATTATTTGCACTTGCTGTCTGCTCTCTGTGTCTCTTCATCTTTTTTTTTTTTTTTTTAGGAGGCACCAGGAACCAAGCCCGGGACTTCCCATGTGGGAGGGAGGTGCCCAATCACTTGAGCCACATCCGCTCCCTGCTTGTTTTGTCTCTCCTTGTGTCTCCTCAGATGTGTCATCTTGTTGCATCAGCTTGTTGTGTAAGCTCACTGTGCCAGCCCATCACGTCAGCTTGCTGTGTTGCTCGTCTTCTCTAGGAGGCACTGGGGACCAAACCTGGGACCTCCCATGTGGTCGGTGGGCACCCAAAGGCTTGAGCCACATCTGCTTCCTGATTATAATTAGTGCCTAAGTGTTACCTCCTGAAAACCTCCCTGTTACTTAAATGTGACCTCTCTCTATGCCAAACTCAGCAAGTAAACTCACTACCTTCCTCCTTGATGTGGGACACGATGCCCTGGGATGAGCCTCCCTGGCACTGAGGGAATATTACCTAGCATCAACCAGTGATGAGTTGGAAAAAGACCTTGACCAAAAGGGGTAAACATTAAATGAAAAAGAGTTTTTACAGCTAAAATATTTCAAAGTGAGTTGGAGGTCATTCCAGAGGTCTCACACCTGTACACAGGTCTCAGGCACATTTCACAAACTGCCAATGTAAACAGAGCCTCAAACAAAAGTGCTCCCCAGGGGAGTGGATGTGGCTCAAGCGGTTGAGTGCCTGCTTCACTTCATCCGGGACATTCGAGGTCCCGGATTTGATCTGTGGTACCTCCTAAAAAAAAAAAAAAGTTCTCCCCAGGGCTCTCTGGATGTCCGGACACTATAGGAAAGCCACACAGCCTCATGAGATCAACACCGCCTTGGCAGGCCCTATTTGAGAATATATGATAATCTATTTCCCCAATATAACATAATTATATTCATTTCTAATTTTATTTACCTACTCATGATTCTTCTACTCCTTTTATTTAAACCTATAATTATCACTATACCCATTAAATATATGTCTCAGAGACTTACATCTTTGGACTGTTCAATATGCCAGTTGAGCCCTGAATCCCAGCAGAGTAGCAGCCAACTCCTCTTCTCCAGTACTTCGGGTTTGCCCTGGACAACCGACAAAACGATAATGATGGACAAGTCCCATCCCAAAAAACAAGAAGTATCTACAACTGCAAGCAAAACAGTTCCTTCCATCTGCCCCATAATATCTAAGCCCCCTGTCAGTCTGAAGCAGTCAGAACTGACATTGTCCCAAATCCCTCAAGATTGAGGAATGAACAAATGTAAGGGGGAAGTGTAATGAAAGACCAAAGTATCTTTATTGTTATTGTAGTTATTATCTTTTGTTAACAGAAGAACCAGTAACATTTAAAAAATTTTTTTATTTTTTATTTTTTTAAAATACTTTTTTATTTTTTAAAAGAAACTTAGATTACATAAATGTTATACAAAAAATATAGGGGATTCCCATATGCCCCACTCTCTAGCCCTCCCACATTTTCCCACATCAGCAACATCCTTCATTAGTGTGGTACATTTGTCACAATTGATGAACACATCTTGAGCATTGCCACTAAATGATGATTATAGTTTACATTGTAGTTTACACTCTTTCCCACACATTTTTGCAAGTTATTACAAGATATACAAAGGCCTGTATCTGCTTGGGTGGGGTGTTACACAGGAATCCACTATATTTTTGATATAACTTCTATAATCTAAAACGTCTCTAAAAATAAAGTTTATTACAAAAAAAAGAAAGAACTAACTGGTACAATATAAAGGGAATCAGGTTATCAGAAGAGGAACCTATAAGGAAGTGTGAGAAAATGGGATCTGGCACCTTCTTGGAAGTGAAAGTAGCTCTGTGGGCCTGGAGGTAGTCTGTGAGGAAGGGATGATGAGCAGTTATTCTGGAGAGATAAGTACACTGTGTCTGGATAATATTTTACATATGTAATTTAGGTGTGCAATGGTTCATTTATTTGGCAGATATTTGTAGGTGTCTCCAAAGTATGAGTTACACGGGCCTATTGGGAATGTGGAAAGAAAATGATGGGTGGTATCTGTCTGAATGGAATCAGATGGACTTCAGAGTTTTTTTAAAGTAGTTGAATAATGAACAAAGTTGTTGTACCTCTCTCTGTTTTTTTATTTTTTATTTTTTATTTATCCCCCCCCCCCCATAGCTCTCATCTGTCTGCTCATTGTTTGCTCTCCTTCTCCAGGAGGCCCTGGAACCGAACCTGGGACCTCCCACATGGGAGGCGAGTGTGGGCTGCAGTGCCTCTGGCTTGTGGCATCTGTTTGTTCAGGTGTCTGCTCGTTGCAGCGGGTGCTTGTCTTCTTTAGGAGGCACTGGGACCCAAACCTGGGACCTCCCATGTGGTAAGCCGGTTCCCAAATGGTTGAGCCACATCCACTTCCCAGCCACATCTGCTTCCCTTGTTTTGTTTTAGCTCATGTATGCCCTGACCCTCTCATTTTGTAGTTAGGCTTCCATTTCTTTATCTTAGCACTTAGCACTTTCCAAGGCTTCTGATTTCTTTAATATTTTCCTATAATACTGTATTCTCCATTCTTGTTTTATTTTGGCTTGGAAATATCTTTGGCACAGCTGGTGTTTTCCTGACTTATTGTAGAGCCATTTTCTTCCTAATTCTTGATTTTGTTTTTCTTTTAGGACTTTGTTTCATTCAGCCTTCTTTAGGACCTTTCCTTTCTAATAAAGTCTATTAACAGTGTGCTTCCATTGCAGCCATTTGAGTCCTTTTGATTTTTTCCTTCCCCTTAGTTTTTTGTAAGCTGCACGTTGATTATTATTGACAATCAGTGATTGTAATTTCTAACACACATTGATTGCTTACTATAGTATGTACCATTACCCTATGTTAATTGTTTTATATACATTATATAACTTATGTCTTATAACAACTTTATGTGGTGGGCATTATTATATTATCCAGTTTTTTTTTTTTTTTTTTTTACCGGGAGGTACCGGGGATTGAACCCCGGTCTCTCCATATGGTAGACGGACGCCGAACCTCTTGAGCCACATCCGTTTCCCTATTATCCAGTTTTATAATGAAAGAAATGGAGTTTCATAGGGATTAACTATAATATCAGGGTTACACTGATGATAAATGAAAGAGTCAAGATTTGAACTCGGGTGACTACAAAGCACATACTTTTTACCCTCATCTCAAGCCTTCGTCTGGTACTTGCATTTTCTTATTTTACACTTAAAAAAAACTTTGTGCCAGATGGTTTAGGCTAAATATAACCAAAGCTAAACAAATCTCCTCCTAAGATACCTACCACTATACTTAATAAGTATTTATTTAGGATGTATTTTGTGTTCAGAACTAGCAAAAGATAATAATTTCACTTTTTAATAACATTTGAATTATTTATTTGCATCCATATATTCAGCTTGCCTTTCTACTTATTTTCCCATGTAGCCATCATCATTTTTTCCTTTTCCTTCCCAACACTTTTTTTTTTTTAGGAGGTACTGGGGATTGAACCCAAAACCTTGTATATGGGAAGCAGGTGCTCAACCATTGAGCCACATCCACTCCCCAATGAGAGTTTGTTTGTTTGTTTGCTTGTTTGTTTGTTTGTTTGTTTTTAGGAGGTATGGGGGATCAAACCTGGGACCATGGGAAGGAGGCACTCAACCACTGAGCTACATCAGCTTCTGCGTTTGTTTTTCACATGTGATTGTATCAAACCTGTACCCACATCTGCATCTCAGTCTAATCAAAAAGGATGGAAATAGCTGGACAACTAGTAACAATGACAAGGACAGTGATGGTGATAAGACCTGGCCCTTCCTTAGCTGAAGATGGCTATTGGGTGTGCTACAGTAGTCTCTCATAATGAAGGAAATGGTGAAAAATATTATTAGGGGAAATGGAATAAAATATTTTTCCAGCTGTAAAATAATGTTACTAATTATTTTCAGTTGTGAGTGGTCTCAGAGTTTCAGATAACTTACTAAAACCTTATTTTTACAAATTTCTAAAATAATGCAGCAATATCTGAATTTTTCCTATTTATACTTAACTTTTATTTTTTTTAAGCAATTAGATTCCAGAACTTCAGTTTATTTGTGAACTTCATTTGTGCACTTATTAACTCACTTGTTATTTCATACATTCCTGACTGATGAAATTCTTGTTGTTTACTCACAGTGCTAGATGGGTCCACAGGACTGACACAGTCACTGTCTTCATAAGCTTGACAATGCTATCACTGGATTGGATTTAGAAGAGTTAGTCCAGCCACATTTTTCCTGTTGAGAGGTCCTGTCATATTTGATTTCTGTATTTTCTGTGCTTTATATTTATACAGTTGAAAATCCTGGCTTTAGAATCATGTTTATGGTTACATAGATACTGATTTGGAAATTACTGTGTATTTTTATGATGGTTAGTTTTTACTTATTAGCATTCTGAAATTCCTTTTTTAAAAAAAAAATTCGGTATTATGTTTTTGTGCCTAGCTATAGCTTCAGCTATGGATATATAGGTCATGTTTTTTTTAACTGCTGTATAGTATTCCATTTGAATATATAAACATTTTATTTATTTATTATTTCATTTAATGAGCTTTTAGAATTCACCTTTCCTTTCAATTTAAACAGTACTGATATAATTTGGGCCTCCTTTAAGTCAAAACTTTAAACAGCCTTTGAAAAATAACTATCTTTTGACTCCTTTACGTTTTAAATCAGAAGTTTTGAGTTTTGCATTTAGTATTTTTGATTGGACCCTTTTGCAGAAGGCTCAAGTCGAATTGGCTGAAACTGACTTTAGTCTGTCCTCTTTCCATACCTGAAGTATGAAAGTTCTGAAATGGTCATTTTACTAGGAGTTTATGAATTGGCATGTAACACAGTTCTGAACAGGTAAAAGAAAAAGTGTAGGAAAGCAGCTAATTATAGTAATTGCAGCTGGTTTCAAAGTCTTCTAACAGTCTGTGCCAGTGCTTACTTGAAAGCATCAAATGGGTGCTAGTTGTGAAACAGAACACCTGTTTGTTGTTGAGCATGTGTTTATGCAGATGATTGTTGTTGTCAAAGCACCTTGATGTAGAGTAGTCCTGTTTACATTTACATTCCCCCAAAGGATTAACAGTGTTCTCTCAATAAATTTGCAGTCTATTCTCCTCCCAAAGGCTGCTGTTTGGAGGGTGGTGTGAAAGAGGCAACAAGTGCTTGCTAATCACTTGCATATACATAATTAGCTACAGTCTGGTACACTGGATTCTTTGTAGAACATAAAAAAATTGATTGGCAAAAGCACATAACAATAGATGTGTCACCATATAGTTGTTGAGGGTACTTGTTATTGGTTCATTGATATTTATTCTTTATTTTTCTGAACACCAGTTGTTTTTATCGGTATACAAACTCTTTTCTTGTTCCTTTTAGTGAACCAGTGTCACTTATATGTCACCAATAAGAAGTAGTGTTGCAAATTTCTAGACTATACCTGAGGTTATTAATTAAAAACACATTTCACATATATAATAATAATTCCAAAGATTAAGAAATATGCGTGCTTGATGGATAGCTAAATTCAACTTAATCCACATTGGTGGATTTTTAAAGACTAGCAGAAACAAACAAAAAACACCAAGTTTAAGATGTGTAGATCTGCCTCAAAGCAAAGAAACAAAATGCATTCTCTTTTTTCATAAGGTTCTAGCTTTGCATCAGATTGTTGAGAAGTCCTCTTGTTGGACTATTTAGACTTCACACTTTGCTTCTTGAGGTATGAATGCACAGGAGGTCCACAGACATTTCAGACAGCCTTCCATAAAAGCTATTAGGCTGTAATAATTGTTTTTCTTGTCCCCTCCCTGCATATGCACATCATGTTTCTGTGCAGTTGTGGGCAGATGGCCGCTCACTAGCATACAGCTCTAGAGGTGTACGTGACTTTCCTCCTTCCATAAAACATTCTGAGAGCATTGTCAGACTTGAGCAATTCTGATTTGGAAGTGCTAATGAAGACGACACTTTTTATAGTGAAGGAAGTTTGTTGACTTTCTCTCCCTACGAGGTTAATTGTTGGCCTGTTTGAACATCCTCTGTGTGGTCAATAGTCCTGTCTATAACCAAAGTGCAATGCAGCATTTCCCAAAGTGGGATTTTTGAGATTGCTTTGGCTTGTACATGGAGGATTGTTTTCATTTTAATAGTTAGTCACATTTAACGTAACAAACCTGTTCTTTCGTGGTGTGGGAAATAAATGAAGACCACGCAGTTGAGGACAAACAGAGGCTCTTTATTCAGAGCTTGCTGTACAGCGTGGGAGCCAGCCGCCATCACTTGCCATTCTTAGAGACTCAAAGGCTGGCAGGGGAGTGCTCCCGGTACGCTCTGACTGGAGGCTCTTGACACAAGGAAGGCAAAGTGGGCAATCTTAGGTGATTGGTTTGAGGAGCATATTTGGCTTTCTCTGGTTGGTTCAGACTTGGGAGCTGGAGCAGAAATTAGGGAAGCTGACAGTCCTTTACAGTCTGGTCCAATTGCAGGAGGGCTTGTGATTCGGCTTCTAGGGCTGGTGCTGCAGAGGTTGTGGGTCAGAGTTCTGTTGTCTATAAAGTCGGACCATTGTTTGTTTGTATATTTAGCCTCTCAGTGGGTAGTATTGTTAAGGTGAGTCTAAGCTTATTTAAGTAAAAAAAGGCGAACTAATATTAAAAAGAATATTAAATAATAATACAGATGGCATGTGGGTATAACAAAAATTGTGAAGCTGGTACATGATGAAATTAACAGAAGATAACTAAAAATTATTGAATTATAGTTATGTATTAGGCATTTTATTAGATGATTTCCATATTTTATTTTATTTCATCCTCTTAGCCCTACAAATAGGATATTACAATCCCAAAATTAAAAATAATGAGGATACTGAGGTTTAGTGAAATAATTGATCCTAGTTTGGCCACCTAGTAAACAGAGGGGCTGGAATGCTAACCCAGAGCTTTCTGACTTGAAAGACATTACTCTGAAAAGAGACATGAACCCTTAGTTTACAAATGTGCTAATTCCAGGAGCTGAGATATTTGGCCATGTAACATTTATCTGTTACTGTCCACTTCCAGTGACTTCTGTTTTCTCTTTTTTGTCACAGAATATCCTTGGATAAGGCTGCTTATAAATAATCTTCCTTTGACTTTTAAATATCTGTGGTTGCTAGTGTTCTAGTTTGTGGCTCTGTACTTCCTTGCTTTGAAGGTGACTTTGTTGTGTCCCTGTTAGAGGAGACGTGGCTTGTCCTTGTTACTCCTGCTCTGCTGAGATCCCCCAGTAGCAGTGATGTGGGCCTTGCCTTGACCCCTCCTTCCAGCTCCCGCAGTCTCCTCCTTACTGCTGTATCGAAGCACATGTTCTCTAATTGTAGACTGCCTCACCAGCGATGATCCTGCCATGCCATTCTGTTCCAAGAGTTGAGATTAACAAATTATTGTGATTACTGAAACTCTTTATAGATGCTTTTTTCTTACTTTTCCAGTAGATTATCAAATAGCCAAAAGTTAATACCTGAAATTATTGAAACTTGCTAGACTGATCTTACCTTTGTTTATGGTTATACCAAACTAGGCTCACCTTCCTGTATGCTTGCTATTGTCATGGCAATCACTCTACCTTCCCCTGTTTGAATCCATAAAAAACCCTAAACTCCTCAAAACTCCAGGAGGGAGATTTTAGGTTGTTAGGCCTCTGAGCTCCTTGCTATGTGCTGGCAATAAATTCTTTTTTTTTTTTAAGATTGATTTATTCCTCCCCCTCCCTCTTGTTTTTACATTCGCTGTCTTGCTCTGTCCATTTGCTGTGTGCTCTCTCTGTGTCTGCTTTTCTTCTCTTCTTCTCTTTAGGAGGCACCGGGAACTGATCCTGGGACCTCCGATGTGGGAGAGAGGCGCTCAATCGCTTGAGCCACCTCAGCTCCCTGCTTTGTTGTGTCTCTCATTGTCTCTCCCCTTTGTCTATTTCTGTTGCACCAGCTCTCTGCATCTGCCAGCTCTCTACTCGGGCCAGCTCACTTTAACCAGGAGGCCCCAGGAAATGAACTTAGGACCTCCCATATGGTAGACGGGAGCCCAATTGTTTGAACTACATCTATTTCCCAATAAACTCTTTCTCTGTTTGAAACCCCCATGTCTCAGGAATTGGTCATTAATGAAACACATCAGGCAACAAACTCTGCTTTTGCTCGGTATCATTTAACTTAAAAGTGGTATCATTTAACTTAAAAGTATGGTTTGTAGACAACACGAATGGTCTGTTACAACAACATTAATATATACCTGCAGCAGGTCACTGTGTTCTTTTGCTTTCATTTGGACTTGTGGTGGATTGATCTTAATGTCCCAGAGACATATATAAATTTTTATACTGTAGATAGAAATAATACAAAAATTTCTGAAAAATAGAAATATTTAATGCTCTTAGGAAGGAGCCAATAGAGAAAGAGAAATGGAAAATACAGGCAAATGAAAGTAAATAATTTTATTCTGGTTTTAAAAATGATACATCCTCATTGGAGAAAAATTAAAACATACATAAACAAAAAATTGGTCTTCTATAATTTTACTATCCAGAAGTAAGTTGTTAACATTTTGTGTTTCCTTCATCTTTTGTTTATGCACATATTTTTATATGTTTGAAATCTGACATTTGGAATTTTATATTCTACTTTTTTCTCTAAATACTATAAACATTTCCTATCTCATTAAGAACATTTCATAAGAATTTGCTAGCAATTCTCTTTAATCATTAGATCGTTAAGATAGATTTTGGATTTTTTTTGGATAGATTTCAATAAGTAAAATTTCTAGCTAAAGGAATATGGTTATTTTCAAAGCTCTTTATAATCTGTAAAGCACTTGATTTTGGAAGGCTGTACCAATTTATGTTCCCACCATGTTCTGATGCATTTAACTCAATGTATGTTCTTCCTTTTACTAGTATTTGGGATTCCATCCCTCTTTGTCTTCTTAAAGAAATCACAGTTTTAGTTATTTCCTCTCTGTATAACCAGTCTCTTCCTCACTACTTTATCATCCATATTCACATATAAATATGCACTAGTATCTTCCATCTTAAATAGAAAAGCCTTCTTTGATATCTCTATTTCTCTACTTCCATTTTTTTTTTTTTAGGAGCTACCAGGAATCGAACCCTGGACCTCGTACATGCAAAGCAGGCACTTAACCACTGAGCTATACTTGCTCCCTCTCTGCTTCAATTAAAAAAAAAAAAAAAATTCTTGAATGATTTGTCTATACCTCCAATTTACACTTTCTCACCTTGTAGTTAACTTTCCTAAATCACTCTAGTCTAATTGTATGAGGCTCACCTCACCACTCCACTGAAAAAGCTCTTTTAAAAATCAGCGATGGAATTCATGTTTCCCATTTCCGTGAACATTTTTTTTCTGCTTTTGTCCTTCTCCATCTCCTAACAGCACTCAGCACTATTAGCAACTATGTCCTTCTTGAAACATTCTCTTATCTTGGCTTCTCGCAAATCATTTGATATTTAAAAAATTTTATTTATTTATATTTTAAACAAATCAACTTTATTGATACATATTAATAAAACACACAGTCCATCCAAAGTGTATTTGGTATAGTCACAGTTGTACATTCATCACTTCAATTACTATTAGAGCATTTTCATTATTTCAATGATAATAAACAAAACAGGCAAAAATTCATCACCTCTCAATCTTTATGCTTCCCCTGCTGTACATAGCTGTTACTCCTGGCTATTCTTGCACATTTTTTATTTTTTAAAAGCAGTTTTATTGAGATATATTCACATGCCATATAATCTATCCAAAGTGTGTAATCAGTGGCTTTTAGTATAATCACAATATTGTGCATTCATCACCACAAAAAATTTTAGAACAATTTCATTACTCCAAAAAGAAAAACACACCCTTTGCAGTCACCTCTCCAATCTATCATTCCCCTGCCCTTAATAAACACTAATCTAATTTCATCTTTATAATTTGATTTATATTTATATTTTATATAAATGGGATCATACAATATGTAGTACTTTGTGTCTGGTTTGTTTCACTTAGCATAATGTGGGGTTTTTTTGGTCTGATACTAACATCTTGTAACACTGACACACATTTGTTCTGTTTCAAATAAAAATGGTCTTATATATGTTCCTATTCACATGAGGTTTTACTATGCTTTATAGTCCCATGTTACATTTTTTAGCCTTCCTTCTAGTAATATACATGACCTTGGCTCTTGAACTCTAAGCATTGGATGGCCTTACGACTGTGAGTCAGTCTAGGGTCCTCTCCTTTAAAGAAAAACCAAATCTCCCTTAGGTACCTTTCCCTAGTAATGCCTCGCTTCTCCTGGGCAGTCTGACATGTGACTCTTGCCTTAGATTCTGAAAACTGGAAAGAGGTTTGTAATTTGGGAATAAGTACTTTAAACCATTAATCTTAGAAAATTTTAAGCTTTTTGGTTTTGGGAGTTTGTTTTACCTGGTTATCATTTGAGTCCTAGAAGACTTGACAACATATGACCCGAACATTGTGATTGCTTGTGTAGCCCTGTTTTATAAAGTTTTAGATAAAATAATAAGTTTATGATCTAAACTCACAATGGCTAGTATAATGCATTAGCAAGCTGAAAGTTTGTGAGACCCTTTACTTTTTTCCCAAAATGATTAAAATTTATGACTGACATAGTGTAAAATTCTGGCTTCCTGGATGTCACCAACACGTCATGCTAAGACGAAGCTAAGTTCATCAGTTACGCCAGGAAGGGAGAACACCACCTGGCAGAGTTTTGACATGCCTTGGAGGGAAGAAGGCAAGGCTAGTGTTGATTGAGAGCAAGAGCTTTGGTTTAAGTTAGGTCTTTGCATGATGCAGGGCTGGGGTGGGGGTGGAGTGGCGGTGCTGATCAGGATTGGATCCTAATGAGGATGGGTGGAAACACATGGTGAGGACTTTTGAGGGAAGAGATTCAAAGAAATCTTAAGAGAGCAAACTGCCTGTTGATACTTTCTGTGGAATAGTTGATGGATCTCTCCAGAAGTTCCTTTAATGATCACTCCAATCATTTGTCAGAGTCTCCTAGAATAGTAGGGTAATGCTAACGTAGGCAGCAAGTTGTTTAGAGAGTTGGTTTAATTTCAGTCCCCAGTGCCCAAGTTGTCATGGTTTCTCTTAACCTATTAATGCCATAGGATTACATAGTTTAATGTCAAGCTATTGGTATATTTGCTGCCAAAGTAGCAAAACTTGCAAGGTTTTGGAATGGCGATTTTTCACTTCCTTTAATGAAATGTAGCTGAGTGCCATATAATAGGTCAATTCATATAAAACATCAGCATTCTTAATGGATGACTATCAAGTCAGTATTATAATTCTCATTCTTTTTTGTACTCCTCAGCTCAGATCTATTTCTAGTCATTGAAGTTTTGAGTTTGATGTTTATAAAAGAGTTATGATGCTTCATTTTCTTGGTTCTCCTTTTTTTCTTTGCTAGAAATACTTTGAAATATGAGGGAGGAGTCCCTGTTCTGTTGTGGAGTAAGAGGATATGAAACTTGGTTTCATGAGTTCTAACTGAGCCTGAGTTATTGTCTCAAGAAGAATAGGCTTTCCAACTTTGTGTGTTTCAACTTCTAAATTAATTAAAGGCAAGAATCCTTATAGTAAATTTTTGTTATTGAAGGCTGATTTAAGAAGATGGTCCTAAGAGTTAAATGTTATTAGTTTTCTGCTCTTTATTTTTCTTCCCTTAACAGATGTCAGGTTGAACTGCCTTGTCCTTCTGTGTTCTGATTTGACCGCTAGTCTGTATTTAGCCACTGTGCACTTGATGTAGGTTTGGCTCCTTCTACATGTGAGTGTGTTCACAGTAATTGAAAACATTTGTATTTGCGTGAATTGCTCATTTTCTATCATAACCTGGGGGCGTGGAAAGAATCTGTCGAAGACTCTACTCGGCACAGGCAGGGAGCCTTGGCTAGCCCACCTGTGCCACTGCCTAAAAGGCCTGAAACGAGGTGGGGTTGGCAGAATCCTCTCTGCCTTGCGTTGACTTTGTATTTCTGATACTTATTGAAGGGTGCCAGGTGTTGGAGTAAAATGAGTTCCTTTTTGCTTTCAATCCCTCCTAACAAATTACTTGCTTTTTTTTCCATGAGGATGTCCTGGTTTTTAAGGGCTGTGAGAACCATAAGAGGAAACACTTTTGACTCTTAACTGGAACATTCTGACCATTTTCAAACTTGTCTGTAGATAGATAGATAGATAATCTTAGACCTTTGGTTCATTTTTCCCCTATGTTGTGTTGACAGCTTCTTAAAGTATAGTCTTGATAGCTGTGAGGCTGAGCCCAGATTCATAGATAACAAACTTTTTCTTGCAGAAAGAGAATGTTTTACATGAGAAATGATGTTTGCTATTTTGAGAATCTGCTTTTTTAAGTTGTAGAAACTGAACTTAGGTGTTACTAAAGATCATATTAATGTTTGCTTTACTTTTAGTTTGTTACCTACTTTAGTTGATTTCACTTTATGTATAAAATATTTTTATATATTGAACCTATGTTTTGGACAGATTTTTAAAAACTGAGGCATTACGTTATTCATTTTTATGCTATTTCTTTCATTTTTAATAGAGGAGAAAATGACATTTCAAAGTGTTAAGTGATGGATCCTAACTCATTTTCTAATAAGTGGCAGAGCCAGAAAGCTGGCTGTCATTATTTATTCAGGAATTTTTTTCCAGATTTTGCCACTGTATTTTACTTAATTTCCTCTAGCACATATATAATTAGTATTGTTTTGTTATTAATATACCTTTCATGAATAATTGAAATGGATTTGGCCTATGTATTGCCATTTATAGCCCGGTTGAAACTCCAAACTCATCAAACTTAAGATTCCTTTTAATGCCTTGCAACAGAATAATCAAAAGGGAATTGGTGCGGATATGCTCACTGTCCTGAGTTTGTGATAATCAGGGTAGGCTAAACATTCGCTCTATTAGAAACCATGCATGTGTCCCCAGACCTAGTTTTTCTCCCTAGGTCTGGTTTTTGGAATGCTGGTGATAAACTAAGCCTGATTATTATATGACCATCCTGTATGGGAAATGACTGTAATTCTAGTTATCTTTGGTGAACCTTAAGAGATATAACAGGAGGACAGATGTGGCTCAAATAGTTGGGCGTCCATCTCCCATATGGAGGGACGTGGGTTCGATCCCCAGGATCTCCCGGTTTAAAAAAAAAAAAAAAAAGAAGAAGAAGAAAGAAAAATATAGAAGGCTCATGGGCCACCAGGCCCTGCGAGCAACACAGCAAGATGATGATGTAACAGGAGAGTGACACAAGGGAGAGCCAAGACGAGACATGCCGAAAAACCAGGAACTAAGGTGGCGCAGGCGGTAGGACACCTCTCTCCCACATCGGAGGTTCCCAGGATCGAATCCCAGTGAAGACAGGAGGAGAAGGATGAGAAGAGAGGGCAGGAAAAGGACACAGAGTTACCCAGCGAAAAGACACAGGACCAGCATAAACGAGGGGGAGGGGGGTGTGTGTTTAAAAATGGATAAAAGTAAATAAATATAAATAAATCCTTAAAAAAATATATAGGGGAGGAAGATACAGACTATAGTTAGTAGTAATACTTTGACGATGATCTTTCATGATGGCTAACAAATGTTTCACAACAATGCAGGGTGTTTGTGGGGGGTGATGTGTGGGAGCCCTGTGTGATGTTATGCATGTTTGTTTTGTAAGATCACGATGTTTACTGAATACTTATAGTTTATGTATGTTCATGTATGAATGATATACTTCAATAAATTGTTTTTAAAAATTAACATAAAAAAAGGGGAATTGAACAGACAATTAGCACTCACCAGGATAATGGGAACATGAGCGGTGAAGGTGTAAACTCCAAATCTTCCCTGTACGGTTCTTTATGAGTAATAATAACCTTTTAAAAAAAGACAGGAGTAGCCTTCCTGAGTTTCTACTAAGTGATACATGAGTGACTACCATAACTTTTAGTTACTACCTTGAAAGTTGTAATAATGTGAGTTACTTAGTTATTTTTTTATTTTTTTTTACCGGGAGGTCCTGGGTATCGAACCCAGGTCCCTCCATATGGGAGACGGACGCCCAAACATTTGAGCCACATCCGTCCCCCTACTTAGTTATTTTTAACCCATTGTGACATCATTTGGCCACATATTTGTGGTGTGTATGTATATGTGTTTATTTATATACAATGCATATATATATACACTTTTCATTAATATACCAAATCATAAGAACTGATTACCATTTGCTCTAGTTTTTCACGGCAGTGGTGTTTTGGAAGAATGATATGTATTTGAACTGTATGCTGAAAAAGCCAAAGTGGCCTTGAAAAGGAATGCTGATATGCTTGTTAAAAATGCAGTTTTAGAGAACCTAGAATTAGAACGTCTACATTTAGGGTCCTGGTATATGGATGTATTTGTATTAAATATCCCTGGTAATTCATATTTACACTAAAATTTAACACTCATTCTCTTAAGAAACCTATTTCAGTTTAGAGATGTTATACATAATTTTGTCAGAAATGTAATAATAAAGTACAGTATATGTTGTAATGTGGAAAAATTTTCCTCACTTTTGGTTTTAAAAAATATTTCTTTGGCTACTAACTTTCTTATTGATTCTTAATTTTTGGCCTTGATGTCTGTTCATGCAATAGTCCTTTAATGTATGTAGGTTTTATACAACTAAAAATAAGAGATGTAGCCAAATGAATTTGTTTCTTTGTAAAGAAGAAAATAGTACAACTGCACACTCAGTAAGGAGTAGTCTGACCTCTCTGAGTTCTTAGCTCTTGATTTTGTTTTGCCTTATATCATCCCAGTTTCTCCTGGGTGCAGACTTTTTCCAAGGACCTCAGGGGCAAGGGCCATCTTCCCTTCTTGTCTCACAGGGCATTGGCACAATGGCCCAGAGAAGTATGCTTGTTTTGTTTCTTGAGTAACTTGAACGTTATTTATATGTGTGTTATTAAGTGGAATTTGTTGTCTCTGACTTGGAAGAAAAGGATGTACATTTCATAGGAATCGACCTTAAGTGAAGCTTCTTGAGAGAGTCACCATTATTTAACATGGATTTTGCAGTGTCATCCAAAATGAAGCCAGTGAAAACACTCTACTTTTTTGTGCCGTTTTCCCAAGGGTTGATGTTATCTTATATCTAGTTGTGAAATTAATGGTGAGATAGTGGCTTTGAATATAGGGATGAGATTCTTGAATCAGTAGTAAAATAGGGCGTGAGGTATTAATAAGAAATGGAGTTATATATGATTTCTAGAGAATATTTCATTTGCATTCTTATGGAGGGGCCCTTGAGTCAGAGTAGACTAGCTTCGAAGTGATCAATTCCATATTTACCTCTACTTGGACATATAGAAAAAGAAAATAGCCTTGAAAGTTTCTTTCCTTCTTTCCTTCTTTCCTTCTTTCTCTCTGTCTCCCTCTCTTCTTCTTCTTCTTCTTTTTTGAATAGTGACAGGCATCCATGAATAGTGATGAATTCAGGAAAACTCCTAGGCCAGACATTATCTTGACAGTTGGTGGACAGATGCTCCTGATTTGAGTGTGAGACTGAGGTATTGAGAAAGCACTTCAAAACACTCTCCTATGCTAGCCCACTCGGTCTTCTTCTTCTAGGATGGAGTTCTCAGCTGCTTTGTAATAATGCTTGTTGATAAAGGACCTGGTGAGGCCTGGGCACAATATTTATTTAGGGTTTGTTTATTTTGAGCATAACAACATCTATCATTTTTCAAATTGTTTGTCAGACCTTGTTATTACTAGTAAAATCAACAATTTTACCTTTAACCTTTTAAATGAAAATAATCGTTGAATGAAAAGTAGCTTTGATAATTTTGAACATGGGTTGCCTAGTTGATGTTTTAATTGAAGACATGAATATCTATTTTATTTCTCTGCAATCAGGGAGAAATTTCGGGAAGAAATTTTCCTTCTTTCCCAGTGGAGATTGGGCAGGGTTCTTTCATCCAGTGTTCTCATTCTCGATTTTGGAATCTGTTTTCTTGGTCATCTGCATTTGTTGATCTTCTACATGTAGGGTAAGGACCTTCTGTTGACTATTTAGGCTTTGGCCTGGAGGTGAGATGGACACTTGGAATGATGAATGATGAAGTTGGGTGACTGGGAAATGCCTCTTGTAAAGCAAATTTTGGTAATCATTTTGTTTTCTCCTTAGTGTTTTGTTCATGTGCCTGCACTCAGAGGGATGACTAGAATGTTTTAGAAATGTTAAAAAATTAGATGGAACTGCTTTGATGGAATTCTGACATTATTTTATAAAGTAAATTTAGGTTGTTGCCATTTCAATTTATTTTTCTTTTTCTCTAAAGTTCGGTATTATACTGTGTTTCTCTTTTATGGTAACAAGTTCAAATGTAAGCATAATATAATAAAATTTAAGTCAGAGTCTAGTACTTGCAGCATGAAAATAGCTGATGTGTCAAAATATATGAATTGTTCTTAGTGTTAAACATTCTGTTTGTGAGAACAACATAACTCCTGCTTTGGCCTGTTAAGCTATGTAAATTTTAATGACTATAAAATTAAAATGTATTTCCTTCCAAAGTGTGTTTGGAAATTATTTGGAATATTTTATGCTTGCTTCTTTTAAACATTTTATTATGTAATAGTAAAGATTTAAATCTGGTATAAAACCTGAAAAGTACCATAATGCCCGGGTTTCTTGTATCTTTAAAAAGTTATCTGTAGGGTCATTGCAGTTCTGCCTTGTTCAGGAGCAGTGGAAAAAGACAGCTAAGACTCCACCGATGCCTGTTTCCCTGTAGTGCCGATGCGCTTAGACTCTGTGTACTGACACTCACTAAAAAGACACCAAATAGATAGGGTTGCATTGTACTGATAAATTTCTATAGTTATTAATTCCCTTTTCTCTTCATGATGTAAAAAATAGTGAGAAAATAAAGGAATTTTAAGGATATGACTTATTTATCCATGGTAACCCTATTTTCCAATGGAATGTGTTGCAGCACATTCTTTGAAAGAATGGTTTGCATGGTTATTTTTCAGGGAACTATAGTGTGAGCTTTTAGAAATAGGAATAACATCCAGGAAGATGGAAAGAATAAAAAGGAGGAAGACAAGAGGCAGTTGCATTTTGATTGGCCCCATATTGCATTAAGCCTTAATATTTATCTACTTTTTCATTTTAAAAGATATTTATATTAGAGAAGAGTACCTCTTTAATTGGTTAAAGTTAAACTCTTGAATTAAGGTAATTGATATTACCGAGCCTTGCTCCCCCTCCCCACCCCCCAATATGCCTATTTGGTCTCACCAGAAAGGTTTTAAGCTTCTTAGTGCCAGAGGCTGCTTTTATTTCTTATGTGTCTCTTATAGCTCTTATAACACCAAGATAGTTAAGTAAGAATTTATTTAGGACATGCAGTGGATGTTCAATACAGTAGAGATTGTTTAGTTATTCTCCAAATCCAGTCGTCCCCCACCCCCTCCAACACACACACAATTAGCCTTTCTCTTTTCCTTTCTGGTGGCAGTCACAAAGCCAAGAAGATGGCAGAGCCTCTAGATGGAAGAAATTACTGCTTGAAGGAGAGCCACCCACTGACCAGGGACATTTGTGTTGACTTTACATGAGCCATAAATAAATCTTCCATTATGTTACATCACTTAAGATCTCATGGTTTATATTTTTCGGCCACCAGTATTGCCTTCGGGGATACACTCAACACTGGTTAGAGTGAATAATTTAATTTACTCTAAATTTAATTATCAATTTTTAGGAATTGGAAGTGGGAGAAGTCAAGAAAACGAAAGTAAATTCGGAAGTGAGAAATTGGGTGTGACACCAGTTGGAGGAAAACTCAATGTGGGAGGAGGGGAGATGAATAAAGAATACTGAGAAGAATTTGGAATATTGGTTAGGGAAATGATATAAAAAAAACTTATAGGTAGTAGGGAGTTGTATGAGCAAATTAGGAGAGCAGTCCTTGGGAGCTGGAAGAGTAGGGGATACTGTGAAGTAAGAAATTCAAATCTCTGAGAAGTGGATATAATTTTAAACACTTGATTTTAAAAAGAATTTTACCTCAATTCTACATGTGATTTGCAAATATATTTTCAGCTTATTTCAGATTTAATTAATATCTTGACAAACATGGTATTCAGAAAAAGGTGGCATGTTTAAACATTGTTGCAAGCTTGTATGTCTGTGTGTTGGGACATTAAATATATTACTCGAATTATTTCCCTAATGAGTATACGAAAGTATTGAACTATGCCATCTTTTATGCCTATATAAAATTCAGTGTATTGTATTTTGACAATGCCATCTATAGGTGAAATTTACTTTGTGTGTTTTGGACTTATAAAATACTGCATAGAATATTTACAAAGGAAAACATTCTTCAATTCACTTTACTAAAATTTACTCTTCATATTTTAAACTGATACCATTTACCTTTTTGGGTCTTAAAACTGGATTTTATTAGCCAATAAAAAAAGCCAATTGGTAAAATGTTTGTGGCCTAGATAGCTTTTTGTAAAAGCTTTGAAAACGAAGCATTAATAATAGCTATAAATTTAAAATAGACTACATGACTGACCTGATGTTTCTGATTTTCATTTCCTTTCTTAAATGATAACAAAGAGAACATGTGCAGTCATTGACTTATGAACCCCCATTTCCCAAGTATGGTGGCAGTGGTCACGGCTGTTTAAGATGTGGAGATTTTCTTACCCACTGTTCACAGTTGCTTCAGCTGCAGATGAAATTCCCTTTTAACCAAGTGGTAAGAGAACTTCTCTACTGAGTCTTTGGCGTTGTTGCTGTGGAAGCAGTAGCTATCTCTAATAGAAGGAGAAAGTCCTCTTTCGTCCTCTGTGTAAAATCTAGTATATAAAGAATACAGTCCCCTTCTTTTACCTTACATTTACTCCTATGCTTCAATAGGTATAGAGGATTTCAGATATATTGTATATTTAGTGGCTTGGATTCTAACTTATAACTCATTTTTAAAATAGAAATGCTATTAAAAGATGATTTTGGTTTCCAGGATTTCCCGTAAGTATGAGGAATGCTTTAGAGTGAATGCTTTATGATCTACAAATTAGGTAGAAGAGCACTGGACTTGAAGTCAAAAGAACTGGGCCATGGCATATCTCTTAACAATTCTAAATCTTGGATTCCTAATTAGTAAAATCATAATATCCTGCGATCTTAGTGTTGACAGTGACCTACAGGGCAATTTGGCACACCCTTTCACCCAGCACTCACATTCTTTCATATATCTTTGACATATGGTTATCCAGTGAGAGAGAGTTCAGTATCTTATTTTCTTCTTTCCTCAGGTATATATAGCTAGCTTTTTGAAACTTGTGAGTAGAATATCCCCACTTTACTCTTGTGCCACTTAGAGGAGCAGAGAATGGTGATCGGAATAGTGATGCTTCTCTCGTCTGTCTCTCAGATTGAAAGGAGGAGCAGATGAAATATGGCGCATGACAGCAAACTTGGTATATTGTAAAAATATCAACTATTTTATTATTACAGCATAGTTAGTGCTTTTTTAACTAATGTTGTAAGAATCTCACTACTGTTTATATTAATATTTTTATGATGTTTCGAATTCCTGGGGGACGGATGTGGCTCAAATGTTTGGGTGTCCGTCTCCCATATGGAGGGACTTGGGTTTGATCCCTGGGACCTCCCGGTTAAAAAAAAAAAAAATTCCTGTTAAATTATTATTTGGAACCCAAGCTGCTTGCAGATGTACTTCCAGTACTTTTGTTACTACCTAGTCCTTGAAAATTAAAATCTTGACCCATAATTTAAAACCGTGGGACAAGACTCATCTTGGGATGTCGTTTAGGTTGTCTAGTGTAAAATAGCAGAATGAAAAGACTACAATACAAATTAAAATTGTGTGGATACATTTTTGCCATAGGAGTAGTGTTATTCTCGAATATATTATTTAAAAATATTCATCAGTATAAAAACATGACTGTGTTTTATTAACTAACAGAAATGGTACACTCAAGTGAGTTGTTCATGTATGCCTGAATTGTTCTGTCTAGTGGTCATACAAATCATAAATTAAAAAAAAAGTGTTTAACCAATTCAGTGACTTACTCCATGAGGCTTTTAATTACTAGTGTTTTTTTTCTATTTACTAAACCTTAATCCAGTAAACTAGAAATCTGTTTTACTCCCCCACCCCCCGCCCCCAGCATGGCTAAGTATACTAGAGATGCAGTGACTAATTGCTCCACCCATACCCCTTCTAAGGGAAGTGGTTCTCTTCTCACCTTCTATTGTTTGGAGGTAGACAGACCGCCCTCCTCCCAGTCAAGCTCTTAGGTAGGTGTCTAGCTCAAGAGCTCATTTAAGGAATTACAAAGATGGAAGACTGAAGCAGTGAAGAAATGAGAAGTGTAATATTTTAATATTCTTTCATTGGTTGTAACAAAGGTACCACATCAATGCTAAGTGTCAATGACAGAGTGTAAAGGATATGGGGTTTTTCTTTATGGAGGAATGAAAATGTTCTAAAATTAATTATGATGACAAATACACAACTCTGTGATGATACTGAGAGCCACTGATTGTATACTTTGGCTGAATTGTATAGTGTGTGAATATATTTCAATAAAACTGCTTTAAAATTAAAAAAAAAAAAAAAAAAAATGAGAAGTGAAGCCATAATGTGTCAGAGTTAGAATTGCCATTATGGCCTAACTGCAAGCTGTACTTACGCGGGAACAGGAGCTAGTGGGAGAGGAGGGGACAATGCAGTAGACTTGCTGAGATGCAGCGTAGAGGTAGGGAGGAGATCTAGAGGGAAAGACAGAGAGGTGGACACCATACCATGCAGAACTCCTGAACAGGATGAAGGGAAGTGACTTTGTCACTTTCTAGATCTACTTTGCGTGAGGTATGTATCTACCTGCACAGTGCCTTTCATCGGGGGAGGCATTTGTATCTGCGTGTATTAGCTTCAGCGGGTCTCTTGCAGCTGAATGAGCATTAAAGGGTGAAGTGTCAGAGGTACAACTTTGGCTGAGGCCTGCTTCTGACTACTGTTCGAAAAACAACCTCTCTTCTTCCCATCCGTTTCCATATCATCATAACAAAATATTAAGTAATATTCCTTTTCTACTTCTAGACTCTCTCACTCTGAAATTTTATGAAAAAAGTTTTTTCATGATTTGCTTTTATTGTAGGAAGGAAAAGTTTGTTGTAAACGGATGCATTGCTTGCATTTCTCTTAAATCCATATGAATATGTTCCTCTTCTTGATTTTCAAAGTCTTCATTGTTTTCTTAACAATGCAATACAGTCTTTAACCAAATATTATTTAAGAATAATCCATATTTTATAAATCGTATCTGGTACCTGTTGAACTTGTTAGCAAGACTTCAGTTATTCATATTTAACAAGAACCCATCAACTTTTTACTTCTGTGGCATATATGAGCTCTTAAAAAAGACATACTATAGGTAAACAGGAAAGAGAATGTGCACCAGAAACGGTAGTATCACTTGGTTCTATAATTCTAATTTATGAACATTTTCTTACAGCTTTGTTCCATCTGAATTTCAACATTGAGGAAAAAATCCTATCAGAACAATTAGTTCTCATCACCCGGTAGGGTAAAGGATGGTCTTCAGAACTGTAATTATATTAAAGAAACATTTTCTTTAAACTGTTTTTACTCTTATCAAATGTTTCTTCTTAGAAGAAGCTTTTAAAATAGTCTGATTTATTCCTGTGGACAGTTTGATTTTTTGCATTGTCATTAACAATGCAAAATGGTTTTAGACTGATGTATGCTGCAACTTGGATGACTCTTGAGAACAGTATGCTAAAAGAAATGACAAATGCAAAAGGGCAAATATTGTATGATTCCACTTATATGGAATATATAAAACAGGCAAGTTCATAGACACAGTAGATTAGAGGCTACTAGGGGCCTAGGGGAATGGGGGTTGGGTGGTATTGTTTTATGGGTATAGAGTTTCTGTTTGGGATGAGGAGAAAGTTTTGGTAATGGACAGTGGTGAATGTAGCACAACGCTGTGAATTTAATTAATGCTGCTGAATTACACACTTAAATGGTTAAAATGGTAAATTTTATGTTATAAATGTTACCACAGTAAAACGTAAAAAATGATTTCAGATAGTTTAAAAATTGTTGATTGATTTAGCTAAGAAAAACTGTTGAAAGTGATGTAACAGCACCTTTTCTGAAGTCAAGTCCATCATTATTCCCTTAAGTTTGATGATCCAATACCCTGAGTGTTATAACTCAATGGAGCTTACAGCTAACAAATATATCTTCAACTTAATTTTCCTAAATAGCGCCAAGAATGGCTGTTTAACTTTATATGATGAAGTGATCAGTCATTAGATGGTTCACATCTTTGAACTTACCTTCCAAACAATATTATTCATTTTTTAGTTAACCAGGATAGTTACTATATAAAGTTTCTCTGCATACTTTTAAAAAAAGGTAGTTTCCCTCATTCCACCTCTGTTCATTGAGCCCTTTATCGTTTAACACTAGAGCGTGTCACAATCAGGTTAATAGAGTGCTATTCACCTGGTTTGAAAGTATACAGAATCAGACATGTATCACTGGTCATATATTTCCCAAACAAAACATCTGCATATATCAAAACCAACACAGTGAGCCTTTAAGACACATTTTAATATATGAAGATGTTTAGTAAACTGTAAAGCAGAATACACGGTGTAGTACTTTCATCTCAGGATAAATTGGTCCTATGACCCAATACCCGTAGCACAAATTATTGGTAGTACTTATGGGTTAGGACTGTTCCTTCCAAATGTAATTATGCCTACCTTCTTGGGTGAGGTCGCAGTCTTCTTGGGTAGCATTTGGATATTATTGTCATCAATGCATTTATTTTTATTAAGACACAGATTACTTCAAGCTTGAATAGGTACTCTCGAGTTCTGTACTGAGCTATAATTCCATATATGAAGTCAGTTTATGTTTAGATTTTATTTTAGAAGTGTGAAAAATTTTGCTATTGTATCTTCCTCCCTGTGCCTAGCATGGGTCTTGGCACATAGTACTTAACTATTTAGTTCTTAAAAATTTGTTAGGCCACATACAAGGAAATTCTAAGTGTATGTTGACTGATAAAATATCTGAAGGAGAGTTACATCTGTTTCAGTCAGATGGAAAATTGAACCAGATGGTCTTAATGAAAGGCCATTCTCATGGTGATAGTGTGTCTTTGAAATGGGCCAGTAGAAATATTACCAACAGCTATAGCTTATTCTTTAGGAATTTTCAAAATGCACCATACCTTAACTTAGAAACACTCCAGTATACCTGTATCTTTTCATTTGTTACTGAGCTAAAGAAAAAAAACATTTTACAAAGTGGACACATTGTTTAATTTTGTTTTGCATTTTCTAGATTGTAGTGTAAGGCCAATAAATTAAACCCAGGCAGTTCTGTTGCTAATTACACACAACTTCTCTTGAGTATCAAATATTCAAATCCATTTTATGAATATGGTAGAGAGAATAACAACTGTAAAACAAAGCAGTGTGCATGTAAGTGACTGTTAGCGTGCATTTCAGAAAGGATAAATGCTCACCATATGGTACAATTACTGTGTCCAAGTTTTCAAATTAGCTTCTCTCATCCTCCTTATTACTGTCTTTAAAAAGAGAGGAAAAAACCCAACATGATTTATCTACTCTGCAGCAGAACTCTTGACGCAAAACAGCAGCCCAGTTCTGTCCAGTTTTTTTTCCCTTAGCATAATAGAGGCTGTCGGACTTTTTTATCCTAATTACTGTGTGAGCCTCAGATGAACCCCCTTCCATTCACAGGGCTTTGTTAAGGGAGGAGCTGTCAACGTGTCTGCCCGTTTGCAGCTGTGCTGTGGCTCTAGCTTGCTTAACATTATGCTGCTTTTTAGACTTGACAGAAGGGTTTTTTTTTTTTTTTTTTTATTAAGGCAAAGCAGCCTTGTAGCGAAATGGTTTAAGCAGCTGCATTGTAGGGAAGCACAAAGAAGTTATTATTGTGTCTGTTGAGGGGGGTAGGATGAAGGGGGAGATATTCGGCTGCTGTTGATGCCGATTGTTGACTTGCCATCTGCCAGATAGGGAGAAGAAAAAAATGACAGCTCCAGCAGGGTGTTCAAGAGGTTGTTTGGAGAGACGCATAAACATGTGCAGATGTCGAACTGAATAATGGCTGGGACTTGAGACGGTTTATGATGCTGCTGATGTTTGTGCATATACAGAATGAGTGTGTGTGGATTTGGTTAACCAAGGGTACATGCTAATTATCATTGTTTTCCCGTGTGCCCCCTCCCCTCGTTTTGTTAATTAGTTTAGGAGTTTAATACTTCCTCTTTCCTCCCGTATTCATATCTAGTTTTAGAAAGCAACGTCTTTAGATGGCAATACAAACTTTCTGATTTCTCTGTATAGATGATGGCTAATATATTTGGTCAATGTTCCATGTCAACTGCTAACTGATAAGAGGTGGTTTTGATTAGGAAGTCAGGTGACTTGCCACGCTCATAATGCATATGTTAACAGCTGAGCACAGGCAGTATGTAAACTATTAGTTGAAACTGAATTGATTTGTTTTATAGTCTACCACTAGGGGTGAGATAGAGAGTATTAAGTTTATTTTACTAAGTTAATTCCATCATACTTTGAGCTTAGATGCTCCTAGTTGTGAAACAAAGTTATACAGTAAGTGGGCCTGTTTGTCAATGTTTTTTCCCCTCTGGGTGTGTTGTTTCTGTAAATGGCTGCATGTCTTTTCGTCACGCATTGATCAGTTGGTTTTATATTTTCTTCTGATCCATTCTTGTCATTAGGTATTAGAGATTTGATGTATCTGGCATATATTTAAATGCTGTGGCAATTTTTCCATTTAGGTTGAAGTGAATATGTTTATTTTGATGTCTGTTTTATTACCTTGACCTTAAATAATTGAGAAGAAGCAGTGATGTTAGTTATTTTTTCAAAGATACTTATTCTCTAGAACATCTCAACTTTTTTGTAAAATTTCAAAACCAGTCACAATGTGAGTAAAATGACCAAAAGCAAAAACTCTAAAAGGTAAACCTTTAACTTCTCTTTTTCTTTCTTTCTTTTTTTGCCATTTGGATTTATATTACAAAAAAGATGAGTGGAAAAACAGAGTTTATATTTTGACATTTGGTAAACTTGTGCTTTTCTAAAACCCTTAAGGTTTTGTTGCATAATTGTTTAGCAAAAATGCTTACAGCATGGTTGAAAGGCAAACACTGACTAAGCTTTGCGTCTGAGGTAGTGTCTTTCTGAAAGAGTTAAAGGAAGGTATTCTGTTATTGTCTACTCTTCATAGAAAAGAGAGACCTATTCAGTCTAGAAAAACTATATCTCGCTATCATTTTGTCTGTAAGTGACTCTAACTCATATTTGCTGAAAAGGTGGAGAGAATCATCAGCTACATTGGAGTTTTCCTTTGTCTTGTGTGTTTATTTATTTTTTTATTTGGAAGGCCACAAATATATTGAGATTTTTGTATGTAGAGTTATGTACATATATTTATAGTTTCATAGTCAATCCTTGTATCCCTGCTAAGTTTGGGGGCAAGCAGCATGCTATTTTCCAGGTAGAAGTATTAATAAATTGAGAGTGTGGTTTGCCAGCAGTCAAGGTGTTAGTGAGTGGCTGAACAAAAGCAAGCTTTCATAAAAGCAAACTTGTAGTTCTATGTTTTATTCATCATATCATACTACTTTTCAATTTTTCAGTCATTTTCCGAATCTTTGTAGTACAGGGGAATATATACATTAAAGTGATTGAAATATTAAAGGCAGAGTGTCTTTGAAGTTACACAGACCAGATTTGAATATCATTTAACCAGATGAATAGCCTTAGGAAAGTCTTTTATCTTATCAAGCTTCAATGTTCAATCTTAACTGTTTAAAAAAAAAAAAAAAAGGGAAACAATAACTGCTGTTCAAGGATCTTGTTAGGACTAAAGGAAATAACATATTTAGAATGTCTGGGATATATTCAGTAGTAGCTGTTAGTACTAATTATTTTTGAAAGGTGTTTGTGTAGAGGCCTGTAACTGTTGCATTGGCCTCACTTATATTATGTTGTTACCTATTGCAGAGTGAGCATGTGAAGTTACAGGGGCCATTTAAGAGAACGGTCACCAAAATATGGTTGTGTTCTTAGAACTTTGGGTTTATTTAGTGATTTATGATTATTTCATAAATCTGGAAGGAAATCAGTTGTTTAGAGAGAATATAAATGAAGCTTGAATTTTGGGATGTGGTATGAGTGGTTATTCAGTAATTAAGATTTTATATATTATCCTATAAAATCACTTTTCTACTTAAAAATTCATTATGGGATTCTGAAGAATTATATTAATTCCTTCAATTTAGCACTAATTTAAAATTACTTTGTAACAACATTTTTTTCTCTGTTTTTGATCAATATTTAAGCTGTATTTGGGGTTATAATTATTTTTAAAATAAGATTTTGGAATACTTTATAATAAACAAAAAGCATACTTATAGTGAGCAAACACTATGAAAAATAATACTTCAGCCCCTGTGGAATTTTGAAGCATTATTTCATTTGTACATGAAAAAACTCATCAAGTTCATATAGTGATGACAGTGCTGGGAGTTGACAGAAGTGTTTTCTTAGAGGAGTAAAGAAATGGCTTTGCATGTGACCCAATAAACTCAAAAAATTCAATGTAGGATGATTAGGTCCCACACAGATAGTAGGTGTTTCTTAAAGCTCTTCTTTTAAAGTTTGTGTTTCCATCAGGCATTCATTCTTTACTATATAATTTTCAGTAATTTTGGATGAAGAGTCGAGATCCAGCTCCTGGGAGAGCTGCCTGAATAGGTTCCAAGAGTGGTTAGTAGGACTGGGTATAGGAGAAGAGGCTTTCATATTAGTTTCAATAAATAAATGGGCTATACTAGGAAAAACAAACCTTAATTTGAATGATGTAAAATGCAATGCTAGCTTCCTAAGAGGAATTTTATTATTTAATGGTACATGATTAGTTAAAGGTTACAGTCTATTTTTAATAATGGCATCATTTTTACTAAAAACAACTTGTAGTACCAAAGAAGTGGAGTTATCCCTGTAGCCTATGAAATCACAGATTAGGATGAAACTATATTTAACTATGAGGGCATTTTCACATAAGAATGTAACTGTACTTGGTATATTTCCAGGATAACTCAAAAAAAAAAAAAAAAAAAAAAAGGAACTTTTAGCTTTAATGGTATAGAGATGTATTTGAATTGTGCCTCAGAAAAATCCTGCATGAATAGTAATTTTTAAAAATATTGGCCAGTATGTTGAAAACAGAAGAGTATTTCACTGTCTGACATATTCTTTAAGGAATCTTGCTAAATGTTTTGGCTTAAAATTTTTAATGTGTTTTAGTTTGAAGAAAATCTGATTAAAGATGTTGGTAAACTTGGTAGCACTTTTTAGAACAGAAGATGATTAAGATACAAAGGCAGGAAAGGCATAAACCGTGAAGTGTGTAGATTTTTTTTGGCTAAGCAAGTCACTTATTTGTTTGAGACTGGAACACAGCATCAAAGTTCATAATTTTATACTTTAAGTGAACGCACATAGAACACCAGCTGTTGTTTCCTGGCATCTTTCTGAAGAGATATTTAAGCTTAAATATATATATTTATTACAAAAAGGAATTTCATAAAATGACCTTCTTTCTCTTCTCTGCATTTGCATTATGTTCATCTGACTCTTGTTACGATAGCTCACTGTATTTTTTGTTTTAGCAAAAAAGGTTTTGGAATTTAATTTTAAAAATTTCTCTTTGGTCTTAATTTCCATAGTACTGTACTCTTTAGAAAAAATGAAACTGTTTAATTCCTGTAGAACAAATCTTAAAAACCTCTTTTACTCACAATTATGCCACATAAGGACATAGTTCCTGAGTGGAGAATTATATCTTAAGTTATAGAAACAAGAACTTTCTTAAAAGTAAATACAAATTCTGAATAAAAGTATATTTCTACTAAATGGTAGCCATGTGCCAGATAATCTCTCTGTGTAAAGTAATTAATACCTTGCATTTGTGTGGTACGTTGGTTAAATTTGATGAAAGAATATTATTATAATTGTACTATTAATCATAGTCCAATGTTTGAATTAGGGTTCCCTGTTTGCATTGTAAACTCTCTTTAGGCTAGGTTTGTTTTTTTTTTTTTTCTTTTTTTTCTTTTAGGGGGTCAGTTTATTCTGGATAATCACTGATTAATTTATACATAAAACTCTGACATGAAGAGAGGCACTTTTTATATTCTTATATTAATGGTCTGTCATGCCATTGGGTTATATAGAGATAGCTACTGTTTTGTATATTACAAAAACTCTTTAGTAAGTGAATACCAGAAAACTTTTTCTCTATTTTGTGTGAAATAAAGAAGAAAAGGAATGAAGCATCCAGTGCAAATTGACTTAGATTCTAATCCTTATGCTGTGTTAAGATTTTTATAGTTTCACAACCATTATGAAAATAAGTGGATGCTTTGACCCTATGCTGCCTATTTGCATTTATATTGTTTTTTATTAATAAATGAGTGATTTGTAACTAATAAGCCGATTGGCTAATGGCAGCTTTTAATAAGAATCCTGAACACCTATAGTTTGGGCTGAATGTTAATCTCTTTGAATTACTTTATCTTGTACTGAAAGATTCTTAGGTTCTGATGTTGTGCAATTTTGAAAAGCAAATTATTCCACAGAGAATATTGCAATAGGAACTTAATTGGGAATCTTCACAGTGCAGAATCAGTTTTTACAATTATTTCATTGTATTTTCAATGACTTCTATGATATTGAGACATCAAGGCATTTCCTTTATGATGCCTTGGTTTTAAGAAATCTTTCCTTTCAGAGTTACTGGAGACATTTGGAAAAAAAAACATTATTTTGCCTCTACAGGTATGGATAATGATGGAGTAAGACATATTTAAATATGATGAAAAAAAATACCCATTTCAGATTTATTTAAAAATTTTAAATTTTTAAAAAAAATTAAAATGATAGTAATGATTGTTTTCTGAAATTTCTGTCTTTGTGTTAGGTAATACTGCCCTCAGAGGGCCAAGGTAAGTAAATTCATTTTTAACATTCAGAAGCAGTTTGTCTGGTACTTATCTCTTATATGAGTTGCTTTGTGGAGGAGAAAGGGATTTATTTGAATAATTGAATAGTATTTGACTTGTGGTTCCATTTCTTCTATTGCTTCTGTCCTTTTAAATATGTTAGATGTAGCGTGAACTTCAATTTGATGACAACATTTAAGCACATTCATTTTCGAAGAATATGATAGATGACTGGCCCCAAATTGCCAAATTAGATTGGTATATAACGAGGATAAGAAAATTACCTAGGAAAGTTAAGGTGGTTTTACTTGGGTGTGTTTTACTTTTTGTCTCTTTGATAACAGATATTCTGATATTTAAAATCATTTGTACCCACACTTTGGAATAGTCTTTGAAATGGAAGTATCTTTTCCCTTCAGTTTTGTTAACTTAAGCATAATCATCTTTAAAATGCAATACAAATCAAGAATAATTTACCTCACTGGATATGCAGTCATTTATGTAAATATAAATGTATAAGAAGTTGAAATTTACTATTATTCCTAAACACTTACAAAAGTCTAGTATTAGTGTGTGTTTTAGCATGTTTCTAAATTCAGAGCATTCAAGATTAGTTTATGATTAATTTGTACAATAAAAAAGGAGGAGTGGGGAAGGCCTGTTGTCAAATTAATGAGATGGATGCTTTGGTTTTTTTTTTTTTTCCTTTTTATATGTATTAAGTTTCTTGTGAGATCACTTGAAAGCAATATTGAGAGATTTAGTATTAAATCCTATCAAGTGTTTTTGATTTGTTTTTCTCCCTTGTGTTATGTGATATTGAATTAAGAAACCCATTTTTGTGACAGAATTGTTAGTTTTAAATAAGTATTTTAATTGATCTAGCATAAATCATGTACAATTCATGATTATCAGTAAATCTGGGGAGTGGAAATAAGGAAGATAAACAAAATGAATAAAACAGTTGAAATGTTATCCACAAAAACCAGCATCTACTTTTCTAAGCTAATGTGGAATAGTGATAATCTGGAGAAATGAAATGAGCAAATTCCATTTTAAACACCCAGTTTACTTTTGTGTTGTACATGTTAGGCATTCACTAAATCTTTCTTGATTGGTTTCCTTAGACATATTTTCAGATGTTTTATTAATTTAACAAATATGTAGTGCTTTCTGTGAGCCAGGAATTGTTCTATGTGCTTTTCAATTATTAGTTTATTTCTTCTTCATAACAACCGTATGGGGTAAATATTATTACTGACTATTAGTATCCCCATTTTTCAGATTTGGAAGCTGAGGCACAGAGAGACGTGCCCACGGTTACGCGGCTAGTGCGTGGCCAAGCTGGCATTTGAACGAGGGCGGGCTGGCTCCAGACTGTGTGCTTCTAACCGCTGTGCTCTGCAGCCTCGTGTGGAAAGCTTGAGCAGTGGGTGGAGTGGGATCTTGTGACTTAAAGTAGCTCTCTGTTAAGATTCCCGCTTGCCCTCGGCTAGGTGTTAGCAGAGTGTCCGAGCCTCGGCCCGGCTTTGTGAAAAGTGAGGCACCCAGCGGATCTCCTACAGGTGAAGCCTGAGCACAGTTGTTGGCTCAGCACATTTAAGCTTCCTTTCCTTCCTTGCTTTTACCACTTCTTCCTTTCACCACTTTTTTTTTTTTTTTTTTTAAAGATTTTATTTATTTATTCATTTATCCCCCCCTTGCTGCTTGTGCTCGCTGGGTCAGCTAACCACGCCGTGCGGGCGGGCCTGCCTTCACCAGGAGGCCCCGGGAACCGAACCTGGGCCTCCCATATGGTAAACGGGAGCCCTACTGATTGAGCCACAGCCGCTTCCCTTTTCACCACTTTTATACTGTGATCCAAGTCTCACTAAGAATATTGTGTAAGGAAAATGAAACAGGGAAGAGGCGAGTTATGAAGGCCATGGGTTCAAAATGGTGACTCACCCTGAGAATTATAGAGAGTTTGTGGTTTGATGAAGGGTCATTTTAGAATCCCATACTACGGAAATTTGTCACAGGAAAGAATCCATCGTTGAAAATCTAAGAAACCCTATTCTATTTTATCGACTTTTATTTGATAAAGCAGTGATTTTAGCTTAAGGAGGGGAGGTTTGGATCACCTGAGGGTTTTCAGATGGCACAGGCCCCCTCCTGATGAACAAGCATCGCAGCCGATTCTGCCCACCTGCAATATTGTTGTGTAGCATGTCTGTCAGGTGTGCTGCAACAGGGAAATGGACTGAGACCCACAGCTGCACACGGCTGTGTCACACTGAGACCGCTCTGTTTGAGAGAGCTTTTCTGACATGAGTAGAGTCCTTATTTTGAGTAATGATATGTTTGTTTTATCTATTCCATTAATGTTTTTGCCAGCATGCTCTTTGCCTGGCGTTGTGGTAGGTGCTAGAGATACATGGGTGAGTAGGTGTATGTTATGGACTTAATTCCTCCATACTTGATATTCATTAAGGTTATTTACTACAGTGCATGTATAATGTAGGATGCTACATTGACTTAGAGTGTATGGTGTGGTGAAATAGAAAATATATACAGTTAAGGCATTATAAAATTTCCAGTGAAATTATCTTTTAAAAAATTGGCTCATTTCTTTGAAGTAGTTTAAAATTCTGTGACCACAGTACTTTGTTAGAATTGTGCATGAACTATTTTGTGTTCAATGCAGTGTGTGGAATTAGACTTTTTGCTATAATGCACAAAGCAGATAAAAAAGAAAGCACTGCTTTTGCAATCTACAAGGGCGTAAATGTAAGCAAAATAATAATTTAGCTCACATTTAACCCAGCAGGAAGCTGAGTACAGATTGAGTAATTCTCCACAACACATCTACTGCTATATAAACTAAATTCATGGTTTATTCTTCATTAAATTGCCAAGATGCTATTTTTCTGTTGGCTAGTTTGTGTGGACACTTTGTTCTCTCTCTCTCCATTTACCTTGATTTTCTCTCAGAGTAAAACTTCATCCTGTAACTCTGTTTTAAGATATTCTTGTATTTAAAAGAATAATTAATAAATATATCTTTTTTGGAGGTTAATATATTTTCTAAAAAATATATAGGCACAAGGTTTTCATACTAGCATGAAACAAATATTGGAATGCTTGAAGATAGATGGTAATTGTACAGTTTCTGGATTCCAAAAGAAAATTCTAAAGCAGATAAAGTACTGACATATGAGCCATTCTGAGATCTTAGAGCATTTGGCATTCTAACATCTTGTGATATTCAGTACATAGGTATTTTTCTCATCATTGCTTCAGTTTCAAAGCAAAACATGGACCATAGCCTTCTTTAGGAAGTAGATATGAAAACTATGTTTAATATAAAAATGACAAGTTCATGCATTATGCAGTGGAAGCAAAAATTTTTAACTATAATATACTTTTCAAAATAATCATGAAGGGAGCATATGTGGTAAAGCAGAGGAATGTGGGTGCATCTGGAAATCTTTTAAGGCATCTTGGAAGCATAGTGCAAAATCACCAAAATTGTAAACACGTTCCATCTAGCCAGTTGCAGTGATAACATTGACCAATACCAGAGTAGACAAATCTCTCAGTGATCTTATGCAATAACCAAACAACCTGCATGAAATCATCATAACTAGAAATTTGAGTGCTTTGAAATGTGAACTCATTAATCAATACTGTGCAGAAAACCATGAGAAAAAAAGACCAGCTTGGGCAGTATCTTAAAACCTCTTAATAGCTGCAAAGCTAAGGTGTGTTACATGTTATGTCACATGAAATTAGTATTATAAAACTATTTTACCATGTGTGGTGCTTTGAGATTATTCATGAATTCCAAAAAGAGAGATTATGTTTGTAAACTGGTCTGTTCCTCTGTGATACCCTTTGATTGTATTAGATTCAGCTGAAATGTCTTTCATTAACTTATGTTAAGATTAGGGCTTTGATTTGACCACATCGGTAGGCTGTAACTCAGGTTAAATCCGCCCTCTCTTTGGTGGGCTATATAGATAGACACTCACTCAAGAAGACACACAGAAGAAGATACAGAAGAAGAGAGAACTGTGTCAGTTTTGATCCTGGAGCCCTGGGGAGAGATGAGCCATTCGCCTGAAAGTTTACAGTTGACCTTGTGAAGAGAGCAGAGCAGCTGAGAAGCCCTGAGAGACGAGCCCTATGCCAGCCTACAGCTGAGATTGGAAGAAGCTGGGCCCACGGAGCCTTAAGAGGAAGAGAAGGAAGGAGAGACCAGGAGAGATTGCCCACCATCTTGCTTCAACACGTGGCAACTCACTTTGGTGAGAGACCAACCTTGAGTTGGACTCTTTAGGGGCTTGTAACTGTAAGATTTTACCCAAGTAAATACCCTTTATAAAAGCCAACAGATTTCTGATACTTTGCATCAGCACCCCTTTGGCTGACTAATACACCATGTTTCTGCTTGTATTGTCATGAGGCTTCAAAGAGAAATGGGTGAGGTGTCTCGTCTTGGAATCAACATAGTAGCAAAGCATAGTTCTTTCATAAACTAATTTTTTGGGTTTTTTTAGTTAGGCCAGTAAAAAGAATTTATTTGGGAAATGGGAGAAAGTACAGAACTTGCTGAGAAATGGGAGAGGAAGACAGAAATACACACCAAGATTTCGTACGGGCTCCTCTAGGCAGAGAAAGCTCTTTCACGAACTATTGAGAGATCATAACTAATCTTCCTCCCCTACCCTTTTCTCACAATAATGCATCAAATGAACAAATGCTAATGAGCACTTTTTTTTGCAGGTCACATTAGCTACTATTTGGAAACGCCAAGGAGTAGGAGATATTGCCCTCTCTCAGTATGACTTCTTGGATCAATAAGAATGATTAAAGAAAGGGAGGCATTTCTATTATGCATTTTAATTGCTGCCACTATCACTTTTCTCCAGTTGACCGTTCTAAAGAGTTGCATTCTAGACTTAAAGTCCCTCCTACCACCAAGTTTTCCCTATTGTTAACACATTGCATTAGTGTGGTGCCTTTGTCACAATAGATAAAATGATGTTAAATTATACTTTTACCTATAGTCCATAGGTTGCACTAGGGTTCACTTTTTGTGTTGTTACAGTCCTATGTTGTTTTTTTATTCCAGTAACATATATACAACCCCAAATTTCCCCTTCTAACCACATCCATATATATAATTCAGTGTTGTTAATTACATTCCCATTGTTGTACTGCCATCACCATCATCCATTACCAAAACTTTAATCATTCCAAACATACACTGCCTTTCCTGTGTCCCCTAAGTTTTGATGTGTTGTCTCTTCATCTTCATTCATCTCAAGTTATATCCTGATTTCCCTTGTGGTTTCTTCTTTGACTTATTGGGTGTTTAGGAATGTGTTGTTTAACTTCCATATATTTGTGGATTTTCCAGTCTCCAGTAGCTTTATACCATTGTGGTCAAAGAAGATGCTTTTTTATAGTTTTAATATTTTAAAATTTGTGGAGATTTGTTTTGTGACCTAACACGTGCTCTATCCAGGAGAATGATCCATGTGCAGTTTAGAAGAATGTGTGTATCTTGCTGTTTTGGGGTGTGGTATACTGTATATGTATGTTAGGTCTAGTTAATTTATCACATTGTTCCATTTTTCTGTTTCCTTATTGCTCTTCTGTCTAGATGTTATATCCATTGATGAAAATGGTGTATTGAAGTCTTCAACTCTTATTGTAGAGGCGTCTATATCTCCCTTCAGTTTTGCCAGTATTTGCTTCATGTATTTTGGAGCAATGTGTCTAGGTATATAAATGTTTATTGTTGTTATTTCTTCTTGGTGGCTTGACTGTTTTAAAAAATATATAAATATATAATTTTTATATATTTTGCTTGTCTGAACAAATCTAGACAGTCTCTTGTTACTGTAGAGGTAAACCTATTTGAACATATTAATCAATCAATTTTTAGTCTATAGGTATATATTCCTGGCTTCTGCTTAGCTTTTTCTGATGACTTCAGCTTTTATAAAGCCCAAATGTGATTCTCGATAAAGTATTAGTAAATGATTAAAATAAATTCTGTGGTATGTGTGGACTAATTTAAGGTTGAAGATTACAGAGTAGAAATGCCATTTGAAACTACATTAACAACAGGAAATGAGCACTGTCTACTTTCTTAGGTAACCCTGATTTGAATGCATATCATCTCTGATAAAGGTGATACATTTGAATATTCTATCAATATTTTTTCGGTGGAAAGCGAACATGAATTTAAGCCCATACCATTTTTCCATCTCAGGTTATTATTAAGATTAAGCCTAAGAACCAAACTGAAATATCATTTGTACATGTGTTGGGGAAATCCAGAATGTCTTCTGTGACCAACATTCACTCAGAAACATTGAGGATTTTTTTGCTTGTCGTTGTTTTAAGCAAATTACAAGAAATAAATTATTAAAGAAGGTAAGAAAATAAGCAAAGGCCCAGAATCTAAATTCATTATAATTTAATACAACTGAGAATTCTAGTAAACAGCTTCTTCTCATCTCGCCATTCCCAAATGAGATTCTTTACCATTTTTAGTATTGTGGATTTTTTCCTTTATATTTAGAAGGTATTTACTATGAGTCTTTATACCACTCAATGTCAGTCCCTTAATCAATCAGTAGTTTTTTTTGTTTGTTTGTTTTTGTTTTGGGGTGGGGGTCGGGGTGGGGGTTTGGTTTGTTTTAGCAAACCAGCCCCTTCAGTTATAGTACTTAGAAGCTGTAATAGTTTTGTAGGGCTGATGCAACAATTTAGCCCAAACTGGGTGGCTTAAAATAACAGAAATGTATTCTCTGAGTTCTGGAGACCAGACACCTGAGATGAAGTTGTCCGCAGGGCCTGACTGCTCACTGCCTCTCGGGGCTCCAGGGGAGGGTCCTTCCCCGCTTCTGACAAGCCTGGCGTTCCTTTGCTTGTAGCAGTGTCGCCCCAGCCTCTGTCCCGTGGCCTCACTGCCGCTCTTCCCTGTGGGTCCAGATCTCCCTCTGCCTTGCCTTTCTAATCCATGATGAGCTCCTCCTCTCAAAATCCTTAACTTCACATCTTTGCCGTATAAGGTAATATTCGCAGGCTCTACAGATTAGGATATATGCGTATCTTTTTTGCGGGGAGGCACCATTCAGTACACTACAGAAGCCAAAATACCAGATTCACTGTTGCAAAATGTGGGTTTTGTTATTTTCAGACTAGCATACTTGAGAAGAGATGCAGCCTCCACCAGGTCTGTGGAAGCACCATCAGGTGGGCAGGGCGTTGTGAGGAGCTTGATGGTGGTGCTTTTGGGAGGTCATCCTGGCAGTGAGTGCCAGCAGGAGCTGGAGTCTTGAGGCCTCACTGGAAGTTTGAGGCCTATGACTAACTTTGTATAACAGTACATTTGTGGATCGATTTCATTGGACCGATTCAAAATTATTAATAAAATTTTACAAGGAATAACATTTATTTTTCCTTTATCAAAAGGGAAATTTTGACTTTTAAGTTTTTTCTCCTCTGAATGACTATTTCACTGTCACTGCTTTGGTATAATGTAGTCTGTTTAAGGAATACATCTGTTTGTTTGTTTGTTTGTTTTTGTTTTTCTAGACGGTACCAGGGATTGAGAGTTGGTTTTGTCATTTGTTTTCAGAAGGAATCAGGGACCGAACCTGGGACCTCATACATGGGAAGCAGACACTCAACCACTTGAACTACATCTGCTCCCCAGAGATTTATTTTTGAAGAACTTTTTAGCAACTAGAAACATGTTATATATTACATAAAATATTTTATATTTACTTAGATTTTTTTTAAATAAAAAAGATAGATTTATATATCTTTTTCTTTCATCTAAGGATATAATGCTTAGAGATTGAAGAGAAATTATGCTTAGAAATGGAAATTTTTAAAAATTTATTTTAATTTCACATTTCTTGGGAAAATAGGTCAGTATTATTATAAAATAGAAGGAAATGGTTTTATTTCAATTTGTTTTTTTCTCCTAAATTTTTCAAATGAATTTAAATTTTATTTTATCTTTGGTATAATTGTTAAACTATTACTGTTAATTCACTTGACAGAATTATAGCATATTGTACCAATAATAGTCTTTTATTAATTTATAACAGCACTTAAAATCTATTATATTACTAATTTGAGAATTAATATCTAATGATTTTAAGTTATGTAGAGAAATAGGTAAATAAAAATGGAAAAATAAGGGTAGTCAAGAGAGTAACTATTGTATTTTTAAATGAAAACTGTGAGTTTATTATTTTGGTTCTATAAATTTGGTTTATTAAGTTGTGTTTTTGATGTTAGGTCCACATTTTCTTTTCAGAAAAATTTAGATGGGGGGGTGCATGTCAAATTTTCTTTTTCTTTTCCTTTAAGAGGGACCTAGAAAAGGAACACATAAGTAATTTTAAGTGCTTGTATACTTATGCAGAAGATGTTCATATACATATCTTCCATTTATTCATTCATTTAATAAATTGTTATTGTGCCTCGATCACATGGTAGGCACTAGGCTTAGGCACTTTTAGTTTATTACTGCATGGAAAAAATTGTCTGTTTGTTGCCAATGATGAAATTTGAGCTTTCAACAAAAATTAGAATTTTGGAAAACCGTATCTGTCATCACAAGCTTGACAGCTTCCCAGTGCTTGAAGACTTCTCTCATGAGATTGGTAGTGGCAACAAATATGATTTTGTAATGAAATGTGTCAACATTCAGAAGATCAGCATAGCTCAGATAACCAGTGTTTTCCAAATGAACAATGCATGATTTTACAAAATCATGCTTGGTGTAAAAGATTCATTCAGTGTGCACTATAGAATGATGGATTTTCACATTATGAAGTGTGAAAAGTTCATTGCTGTGGTTTCAAATTCCACATTACAACTACCTTTTAGAAACTACTGCTTGTTGAATTCTGGTGTAGTATCAAAGAAGGATATTCAAAATTGTCTGAAAGGTTATTAAAATGCTCCTCCCTTTTCCAGTGTCAGCCAGGTTTTCTTCCTATATTTCAACCAAAATATACTAGAACAGATTGGTTATAGAAGCAGAAATACAAAGCAGTGCTGCTGCTTCTCACTAATTTTTTTAAAGAAAATAGTTATTTTTCACAAAAATGTTTTTTTAAAATAATTGTTCCATGTTATAAGTAATGAAAAACTTTGTTTCAATTTCTAATACAGTAAGTATTGACATATAATGTACATAAACAAAAATTCTTTAGGAGTTCTCAGTAATATTTTAGAATATATAGAGTTTCTCAGATAGAACTTTTGAGAATTACCGACTCATAGGAACACTTACATATCTGAAATATGTTGGGGAACAGGGTGTAGCTCAGTGGTTGAGCTCCTATTTCCCATGTATGAGGTCCTGGGTTCGGTCCCTGGTACCTCCTATAAAAGACAGTAAACAATAAGGAATCACAGAATATTATTTGAGCAGAAAAGTGATAGAATCAAAGTGGTCACAAGTAAGTGAAATTAATCTGGAGGTAATAGGTACATTGGGATGGAAGGAAGGACAAGTCAAATGGGGAGAGCAGTCACAGAGCATTAGCAGAAGGGCACATATAAGTCATAAGGGCCAGATTTATCTTAGGCTAAAAGAGAAAGACTGGAGAAGTCTCTCTTGACCTGACTTGGCAACTGATAAGATAAGGAGAGGGAGCAATCAAATGTCAAGTTTGAGCTTAGATAAGTAGGGGTCAAGAGAAGAAGCTGATTTGTAGGGAAAGTTCAGCTGTTTTCAGATTTTTTGTGGTTGTACCCTTAAGCCTTTTAAATAGAATAACCAAGTAGAAATACACAGTAAAGAAACTGAATTTTGAGACCAGAATAGCCCTCCAGTACTTGTTATACCACGGAGAGTCTCTGGTGTTTAAAGTTAGAGTGCTGTATTAGGTAAGCAAGTGGTAATTTAGTTACTTAGAATTTATATTTTGGTGATTAGATGAGTGTTTATATCAAAATCTGATATAAAGCCCATTTATTAACTTATGTATTGGGCCATGTGGCATTTGTGTGTGTGTGTGTGGTTTTAAGCCCTATAAACCCATACTCTTTCATTTTAAAGATTTATTTACAACATTGTATGAAAGATTATTTTTCTGTGTAGAACAATAAAACATGGTCTAAACAAGCTATGATCAGAATTTAACAATGAAAATAGACTTTCTTTAAAAAAAGTGATTCAATTAGTCAGTGTTACATTAATGGTTCCTGTTCCTCTTATGACAAGTGTTTTTCATCGAAATTCATTGATACTGTGTAGATGATTTACCAAGGCTTTTTTAAATAGCTGAAAATATGCTCTAACAATTATCTGATAATATGAAAAACTGAATAAAATGTGTACTCAGATGAATGATTCTCCGAAGGAATAATGGTGCAAATGAATTATCAAAGTGTGAAATCATTAAAAACAAAACATGTTTGGGGTTTTATTGAATCTTAATTGCAGGCTTATGTATTTTCTTTTGTAAGCTAAGTTAAAAGAAAATTGCTTAATTAAATTTTTGGAGGCCAGTGTTGTGGGACATATATTGTACCATAATTTATTTTTCACATAAAAGCTGCTGTTCATTTTTTTTCCAGCATTAACATGCATGCTTTCCTCATGTAGGAGAATATATAAAAAACTGGAGGCCAAGATATTTCCTTTTGAAGACAGATGGCTCATTCATAGGATATAAAGAGAAACCTCAAGATGTGGATTTACCTTATCCCCTCAACAACTTTTCAGTGGCAAGTAAGTTAATTATAATTGTTGATTCACCTTGTATTTATTTATTTCTAAGACCTTATGTGTCCGATAGCTTAGGATATATGAAAAGCCTGTGAAGAAGTTTGAGTTTGTATTTAACAGAGACATTTTCAGCTTTGATAGAATTCCAATTCCTTAGCATAGGGATTATCGATAATATGTGTTCTTTGTATAGTGCAGTACAGTTTAATATATTTATAGTTAGAATTTTTTATAAATATGATTCCCCAAATGTGGCTCAAGTTTTTCTTTATAAAATGTAAACAAAGACCTTTGAACTTGGTTGCTAGATTAAACTAGGTTGTAAGATGTTTGAGTACTTAGTGCATTTCTAATCTCCTATTTAATCTTAGCTCTTTTGATGGATTGCATCATGAGAAATAATGGATTTTAATTAGAATTTATTTTATGGGGAGATTTTATGTTTGTTAGTCAAGTTTTTCTTTCTTACAAATGTCTAACAAAAATGTAACTTAAACTTTAATTTAGAGATTTTGTATTTGCTTGAATATAGCACAAAATAAACTGAAAGATGATGATTATGATGGTTATTATTGTTATATTATGATCAGACTCTTCTGGCTGTTCAAATTTACTGATTAATTAAGGAAATCTATGTTAATTTAGAACTAAAGCATTTTAAAAGTTATGTTAACATAACCTTGTGTAAGAGCTAGTTAAAACCATCAACTAGACAACAACCTTCATTTTGATTCTGGTTGTATGTTGTCTATTACCCTCATTTGGAAAAGATATGAAGGAAATTTCCCCAACTTTGAAGCAAAATATAAAATAAAAAGTACAGTGAAACAATAGCAACAAATCCAAGAAAACAAAAGTCCTTGAATGTTATAAAATTCATTTTACTGTTACATAGATTCCCTCCCATTTTTATCCCTATTATTTTATGCAGGTTAACCCTTTTCAATAGGTGAGCATGGATACTGTCCTTTTTTTTTTTTTTTTTACTTTTAAAGGAAAATCAAAACAATAAACTAAAGGGTCTGTGAAGTTATTTGAATGATAAGGATGCTAACTCAAACCAAACCAAACCAACCTATTTGTATCAGTGGATTCTTACGCAGGGATTTTGGTTGTTTCTGAAAATGAGATTACCATCATATGTATGTATTAATTAAGGAAAACATCTTTTTCCCCACTCAAATGCCCATTAGCTATTAATGGCTTTCTTTGAGTAGAAAATGATTCTTTTTCCTACTATCAATCGAAATAACGTATTTTATATTGACTTAACACATTTTCATTCTAAAGAGCTTTTGGGCAAGCATTTGCTTTAAGTGGTAGAAACTGGCTTTTTTTTTTTTTTTTTCCCCCCCGTGTCCCTGAGAAACTGGCTTCTAAAACATTAGCAGCATGCTTTATCATGTCCTGTCTAAAGTCAGTGTAGTTTCTTCCTTTGTCCATATTACTAGCAAATGCTATTGGTCTGAAATAATTTATAACAGTACAGAACTCCTATAACTGCTGATCAAAATGCAGTATTTTTTAACCTTATGAAATTTCACACCCCAACAAGTTTTAAAGACATACTGTATGTCACAGTCTGCCAACATCTGCTCCAACACTTCCACTGGCAGAGGCTGAAATAAATGCTGTACTCAGGGAGTGATCCTATTTAATGACTGACAGTCAGCCTATCCACGAAATAAATATTAGTCTACATCTGTAATCTTTCCTTGTATAACCAAGTAATTGTAGATTGTTGACTAAAGCTAACAAGTAAAGTTGTAGACCAGCTCCTTAATTTTCAAAAGTGTTATTAACATGAATCTTATATTAAATAAGTTATTTTAAATTGATTATCCTTAAAGCTTGACCTATTTCAAACTTCTTAAACTTTATAAATGATAAGTATTTGAGGAAATAATGAGAGTAGTGAAATGGGCACTATTTGAAGAAATGCTTCAAATTTCGGCTTTGGTTCCCCAAGGTATGTGAGTATAACCTCGGACAGGTTATTTTCTGAAACTCTCTGATCTGTAGTTCCTTTATCAGCATATTGAAGATCCTGGAATCCCCTGAATTTGTAAGGTCTTTTTTTGTCTCCAACATTCTGTGATTCTGAGATGGAGCTTGAGCAGGTCCTGGAAGAGTGAGTAGGTGTTAAGCAAATTAAAATAGAAGAGAAAGACTTTCCAGGCAGAGGGGGACAAAGACTGTTTTCATGAGGCACCGAGAGAAGTAAGAGTTGGAGCAAAAGAAGATTACTCCACCAATTCTTCGCCTTTCGTGCTAGCCCTCTTTACAAGATATTGCTATGGTATGTTGGGAAATGTTATATGTACATATATATTCTATTGATAGCTACAATTTGGGTCCCTGATTTTCATGTAATTAAAAATGCCACTTCAAATTTAATCTGTTTTTAAATGGAATTTTACTGAAATAGACTTTTTATCCATATGGAAAATCAGAGTATGAGAACTGGAAAGCATTTTAGAATTTCCTATCTTCCTTAAATTTCAAATTTCTTCCCTTTTGATTCATAATTTTCAAAAAGATAGTCTATATTCATTGTCTTCACTTTACTTTCCAACTCCCTGCAGTTTAACTTCCTCTCTTATTCACTGGATTAAAACCATTTTTAACAAGGTCTCCAGTAACCACTTAATTTCTAAGTCTAGTAGACATTTTTCAATTCTTATTTCTTCTGGATTTACTCTGGGCTGTGTTTTATACTGTTGATCCCCAATTCGTTCTTGTGCTGATCTTGTCTGTTATGTTGTGGGACGCTTCTCTCTCCTGGTCTTCTTCTTTTACCTAACTCATAAGTTATGGTATGTTTAACAGGGTTCTGGCCAAGGACTCATCTCACTTTGTGACATCTCCCGGGGGTTATACTCAGCTTCAGGTTTTAATTACAGCCTGTATGCAGCTTCCCGCCACGCCAGTTTTTAGGCCAGACCTCTCTCCTGAATATGAGATGACTCTACTTCATTGACTGCTGGACAGTTCTACCTAGTTATGATCTAGACTCGACATGCCCAAAGCTGAACTCAAGAAAAATTTGGTCTATTTCTTCCCCTAGATTTAGTGTCTCAGTTCTGTCTTCACTTGAACAGAAACCTGGATCTGTTTCTTGACCTTTTTACCCTTCTTGTCGTTAACCTACTCCCAATCCATTTCTAGTCCTGCTGATTTTACTTCTTATTTCTTGAGCCTATTATGTTCTTTTCTGAAATTGCCCTGGAATGAGCCCTCATCATCTCTCCTATAGGTTTCTAACTAGATACTCTGATGCTGGTTTCTAGTCCTCATATTTTTCTATCACATGACTGTCAAGGTAATCTCTCTAAAATTAAACTCTTAACTGTGCCATTCCTCTGCGAAAGCCCTGCCTTGGGGCCCCATTACCTGTGGGATGAAGCTCAGCTTCCTTAATCTATCGTACAAGGGCCTCTTTAATCTAGACTCTTCTTTCAGCTTGCGCTCCGTCTTTCTCCTGCTCTGCAGTGCTGGACCGTCTGCAAGGCAGTCTGCACACACCATGCTGCTCCCCCACTGAGCCTTTGCGTATGCTCTTTGCTCTGATTGGAATGTCCTTCTGTCCTCTGTTTGCCTAGATCTTTTTCTTTCATCCTCTAAGACTTAATTCAGATTTAAAGTCCCACCCTATTCCTTGCTGAATTACTGCTCTCTGCCTTCCACCAAGCTGTCTTACTATGTGGTTATCACATTGTTTCTAGGTTGTCTTGTTCATGTGTATGTCTTGTTCACTAATCTGTAAAGTTCTTTTAGGGAAAGAGCTTAGTCTCATTTATTTCACATCTCTCTGTGCCTATGTTTTAGGACTTAATAATTATTTTTGAGTGAATGTCTGGAAATATCTGGTTCAGATTTCTTACTTTTTAGATGAAAAAAAAAAAAGAGACCTTAAGAAATTCAGTAGCTGATTTCAGGTCACTTTTACTAGGTAGTAGTAGTAAATATCAAGATTAAAACCCAGGTGAGCAGATGTGGCTCAAGCAGTTGAAAGCCTGCTTCCCACATGGGAGGTCATGGGTTTGGTTCCTGGTACCTCCTAAAAAAAAAAAACAACAAAAACAACAAGCAAAAAAGAAACAAACAAAAAGATTAAAACCCAAATCTCTGCACTCTCATTTCGATGTTATTCCCCACCCCTCCCTCCATACTATGACATCTCCATTATATTTATTTGTAGTCAAGAGACCCGAATTTGGTTTTGAGTTACAGCACTTAAATTGCTCGATATCTTTTGGTATATAGAATGTGTAAACTTCCCAAGCCCTATAAAATGGGGATAATAGTATTTGACCTGTTGGTGGATCAAATATGAACTATATGTGAAAATGCCTTGTAAATATAACACTATAAAGATTTAAGTAAAAATAAGAGTTTCTTCAATGGTTTGGTTGTTTGCTAATGATTTTAGGTTGGGATCATCTGTGGGTGGGAAACATAACATTTTGACTGAAATATAAGGTACGATAAACACAAAAATTGTTGTAAGGCTGTGCGTTTCCAGGTTCTTGAGCACAATAATGTGTCTGCCTAGTAGTCATAGTCTTAATTAACAATTTTGACCATTAGTACTGCTTCTTCCAAATTTACTAACTTCCCCAGCTCAGAAGTGGGAGTGATTCCTCCATGGATGGTTTGAGTATTTGCCCTTGTCCTGAGGCTCATCTTATGTTTTGACCAGATCCTTCTTATACTCTGTGCTGAGGAGAGAAGAATGCTGGCCTATATCCCTAGAACCTTTTACTAGAATTCTACCTTACTCTGTGCTGTAAAAATTGACCCATCTTGCCAATGTCCCTTTCCTCTCCTAAACAGCTTCATCAATCCCTTTGGGGAAAAAAAAAAAGGTCAGTTGGTGGCATTTCTCAAAACTGTTTAAAACAGTGAAATGCAATGTTTATTCTCTAACCTATTTTTCTTCCTCTCCTTGAAAGAAAATAAGGAAGTTATGGGACTTAAACCCACCAAGAAACATCTTTACCTCCGAATAAATATTAGGCTCAAGGAGTTTAAGTATGAAGAAAAATCCTGTTAATGCTTCCACTGGGGCTGTACATGAGGAAAGAGGAACAGCTTGTGACTTGATTCCTAATTATATGTAACATACAATACAACCTAATAAATGTAGAATAACCCTGGAGAAGTGACAGTGTTGAAAATACTATAAATATATACTATATAAATGCACGTGGATTATGAGAAATCAAGATAATTGATTTTAAAAGGATTTATTGATCACTATACCCAAAAGTCCTTTATAGTTTTACAGTGAGGATTCAATGAGATGATAACATGTGTACACACTTTGTAAGTTATAAAATGCTATTCAAATAACAGTATTAATGTTAAGGTAGAAGATGCTCAGTAATATTTGTTGAATTGAGTTAAGTGGTAGACACTCCTCTCTGGCTAAATTACATTGGAGTAGGATGCAAACTGTTTTACTGAGACTTTTTAAAAGACCATTTTAAGTTTTAAGGAGAGCTAGTTTACAACAATCTCTTGCGGTTGAGGCCAACTACTGTTGCTTGGTTAGCGGGGAAATTCCAGTTCCATTTAATGCAGAACCCTTTGATGTGTAGGGCTAATCCTTATGACTGAAGTGGAAAGCAGACCTCTAAACCTGCCCATGGCCTCCTTCACTGTGGCCAAAAGGACAGCCCCACTAACCTGACCCAAAGGCTTTGAGTGGGCACTAGAGAAACTGGGCACAGACTAAATTCTTAAAACCCTGGCCTTTTGAAGGCAAAGCTTCTGCAGGCTGAGGATAGCTCATTTTACTCTGCTTACCCATTCTTCGTCAGAAGGTGTATTTGTTTTGTTTTGTTTTATAATAAAAATAATAAAATCCTCAGGTATTCTAAGAGGATCTGATACTTGGTTACCATCCTATGGGAAACCGGGGGTTGTAATTAATTTGGTTCTTTCATTGGATGGTTGTTTTTTATGTAAGGTTGTAAGGTAAAGGATGTGTTCCAGCCCAGCTCCTGAAGGGCATGTGTTGGGGCGACTGCAGACCAAAGAACGCACCTTGCACATAATCAGACATGAGCTTTATTTATTGGAACTTACGGACATGAGAGATTCTCTGGTGGTGATGGTCCCGAGAATGAAGATAATGCTTTGCAAAGAGGTGGGAAAATGAGGGGCAATATATAGGGTTTCAGGACAAAGGCATTTCATAACAGTTTCTGCTAGGGTCATATGAAGCACAGAAGTGGGGTCTGGTGATGTCACTGTAGGAAGGAATTGTGCAGCCTGGAGAACATTACAGTCTAGGATTCCATCTCTGCATTGTCCTTCCTTGAGGATATCTGCTACATTTTAAGTGGTGTCCTGGGGCATGCAGGTGGCTACTGCCGGCTGAGTTTCCCTTAGGGAGGGAACCCACTGGACCCCACAGGATGGAATGGGGATTGTTTTTTTGGGGGAAGGGATTCAGGTAGTGATTAGTATCAATAGCATATCCTTCCCCTTCCCTCCCCCCTCTCCCCCCCCTTTCCCCCTTCTCTTCTCCTTTCCTTCCCCTCTTTTTTTTAATTTAAATTTCTCTTAAGTTCAGGCATCAACTATGCTTGTCCAAAGATGCTAAAGTAAAGGAGCACTCTACGTGTATATATTATTTTTAAATACTTTTACCTGTGACTCCTTCCCTGACTTCTTTCCTAGTCATCCCAAATAACTGTGTCACACACGTAATCCTTTTTGAAATTTCCTGTCCTGTGTGGGGCAATTTAAAGTAATGTAATTAGGAAACACAAGAGTTATCAAAAATTAATGTTTAAATATATTTTTAGGAAATTTGTTCTAATAAATACTTAGAAAGTTTTTATCGAGGGTTTATTTTGCTCTCAACATTGTACCAGCTCTGAGGGGTAAAAGAAGGAAATAAGGAAGGAAACCCACCTTTTTTAAAGCATTGCTATGGGCCAGGCCCTTTCACATAGGTTATCCAATTTAATCTGTACAAAAACCCTGTCAGGTATTAGGTTCCCCATTTCAAAGGGACTCCGAGAGATACTCACCTGGCAGGGGAGAGAATGATCATGAAGGTGGTTTTCCCAGGGTGAGGCTGATCCATGGCACTGGGGCTCTGCTGACCCCTGAAATTTCCCCATATGGGGGAAACTTGAATGCATAATTGTGTTGGTGGGGGGCGGGGGTTGCGTCCATGCTTTCCCCTGAAAAATGAAAAGAAGAAGGAAAGAAAAGAGAAAGTGACTCAGAGGTTATGTGACTTGCTTTATGTCACATACCTGGCAAATGGCAGAGCCAGAATCTGAACTGTGTCTACCATTCTGCTGACTTTGAAGCCCATGCTTATTTCATTATTTCACAGACACATGATGTAGTCCTTGGCGTGAAGAATGCATAGGCTAACCATTGGAATTGGTGCCTTGAGGTGTTTTGTGGTTGAGTTCTGAAGTAAGTTTTTTGTGAGTGATTTGCATAGTATGAGTTCAGGGGAGGTCTGTATGGTTAAGGACTGGGTCATCAAGAAAAATTCTTGGAAATTGAAATTGTTTGGAGAAATAGGTAAGCTTTGAAAAGATGGCATACATTCAAAGAATAGGAATAGCATTAATTTGCAAAACTAATTCTGAGGAACTTTGGATGAGTTTCTTATTGTTGAATTAAATGGGTATGAAATCCTCAGACATGAGTGAAAGCTCCAGATGGTTTGTTATTTTCTTGTCCCTGATATAAAGCGAAAAATATCAAAAGAGGAAAAAGAATAAATGATAGAAAAAAATATGGCACTTGAAATACTTAACTGGATGCTATGATCATGCGAGACACAGAGCCAGGCTTGGGTACCTTGTTAAATTTACTGACGTTTCAGATGTGTTTTCTGTAGCAACATTGCCGCGGATCTTCCCCGTGAAATAGAGAAGAACTTTACTGACTCAAACGAGTATTCCACTGAAAATCCCACCTTAGAAGCTATTGTTCTTACACCTACTAGGACGGCTGTTATTTAAAAAAAAAAAAAAAAAAAACACCAGAAAATAATAACTGTTGGCATGGCTGCGGAGAAACAGGAGCCTTAATATATTGCTGGTGGCGTTTTAAAATGTTGCAGCTACTGTGGAATTCAGTTTGGTGGTTCCTTAGAAAGTCGCAATCAGAGAATTACCATATAACTGAGCCTGTCCTACTTCTTATATACCCAAAAGAATCCAGAGCAGGGACTTGAACAGGTATTTGTATAGCCATGTTTATGGCAGCATTATTTACAATAGCCAAACGGTGGAAGCAGCCCAAGTGCCCATCAACATGTCACTGCGTAAACAAAATGTGTCATATACATGCAGTGGGAAATTATTCAGCCATAAAAAGGAATGACGTTGAACCTTGAAGACTCATGTTGACTGAAATAAGCCAGACACACAAAGACAAATATTGTATGATCTCGCTTATATGAAATACCTAGGAAAAGCATATTTCATTGAGACAGATAGTAGATTATAGGTTACCAGCGGTAGAGGTACAGAATTTCTTTTCGAGGTGATTAAAAAGTTGGGGTAATGGATATTGGTGATAATCACGCAATATTGTGAATGTAATTAATACTACTGAATTATATACTTGAAAGGGGTTAAAATGGAAAATTTTGAGGTGTATATATGTCACTACAATAAAAAGTTATTCGTCCCTCGATTTTCTCCTTGAACTGAAAATGTTTTAAAGTATTGCTTTTAGTTTGGAAAAGGGCACATTATCTCTTTATCTGGTTGTTTAAAAAAAACATCTGCCTCCTTTTATGTAGGAGAGATGAGGTTGGGTAGATGGAGAGTAGAGAGGTAAGTGGAGTTGGGGGAGCACTATGTGCCCATGGGTTTGTTTCTTTGTTTGTGGTCACCACCTACATCTGTGTGTAATAAGGTGGCCATGGTGGATTTACTATATAATTTCTTTGTATTAAACTAAGTATTAATGAGTCTGTGTATCTCAGTTTTTCAGATAAAAATATACTGACTGTAACACACCCCACGCCAGCCACCCTGTGCTGCTGAGGCTAAGGATTTTTGTGCTGTTGTTTGGCCTTATGACTGATCTCAGCATTTTCCTCCATGGCATGCTTCCATATCTGATGAGTAAGAATTCTCCTACATGCCTTCTGACTTAACTTAAGACTAATTACTTGATTAAAGGCATAGATCATTTTTTGGGCTAAAGTAAATGTGGACACTGATCTGACTTATTTAATTATTTACTTTTAGTATATAATTTTTCTCTTAAATTTTTAGTTTCTGGGAAGTAGAGGATTTTGTGTAATTACAGATCTAAAATTGTAATTAGAAAAATGATGGTTTGTCCATTAGGTGGTGCTTTAGTCCCCTCCTTCCTTGTGATTAATACATAGGCATTTAGGAGGGGTTTAAGGAAATCAGGAATTGGCAGTTTTAAGAGCCTGCCGTATAGTAGGTGCTTTATAGAGGCACATTTTGCCATCACAGGAACAACATAAAGTAAATATTATCACCTTTTTTAACAAAACTAAACTAAACTAAATGATGTGAGACCTAGAGCGATTAAGGAGCTTTCCCAGAGTCTCAAAGCAAGTAGTGGCTAAACCCTGCTTTGAAGTCCGTGTGGCTGAGATGTGTGGGGCCATGTATGGGGCTCAGAGATGAGTACTTTCTTCAAGCAGTGTTCACTCAGCACCCACGAAAGTTTAGTGGCATGCCAGGTTTAATCTCAGATGCGTGCTCTTCTCCAGCGGTGTATTTTATGAAATCGTGATTCCTGTTTATGCTGGGGCAGAGGGTAGAGGTCGTAGCCAGGTGGCGCCTTATTTGCTAGAAACTTTCTACATAATGTAGGGAGTGAGTTTGAAGGATCTCTCAAGTCCTTTCTTCTTGTTGAGTTAGGTGATTTGCCCATCAGCAGCAGACGTTTGTTTCTTGAAACAATAGTAATAATATCCCCTATTGAGCACCTATGTGCTATGTGCATTTTACATTTAGCTAATCCTTTCAGCAAACTTGAAGGATAAATAATATCTCTTTATAACTGGAAACTAGGCTCATAGAATTCAGCAGTGGCCATGCCATGGCCATGTGCTAAGCAGTGGAGATGGGAGCTAAGCCCACAGCTTTCAGGTTTCAAGGCCAGTGCTTTTGCCACAGCACTGCTTAATTACAGCATCTCTGGCTACCTCAGGGCCTTGAGGTGAGAGGTTTGCTAGTGTGGACAGTTCGGAAAGAATGTGCATTCCATGCCTCTAGACTAGTTTTATGTGTCACTCTCATTGATCAAATCTCGTTATTCTCAACAAATATATGAAGATAGTTTTAGAGCTTTTGGATATTTCATTTAAAGAAACTGAAGCTTAATACAGAGGAATCACATGTTTGTGTTGCTGCCTCTACCGTTGTGTTTTATGCTAAATACGTGCTTTTCCATATCTTTTCTTTTTCTAAATGTTTGTTAATTTAAAAGCATTTATCATATTTTTAGTAAAGTCACATGAGGCCCAAGTTCACAGTGGAAGGGAAGGACCTTTAAGCCTTGGAATTTAGAAAAGATATAGAGGCATTCTTTTGGGTTGGAAATAATACATAATCAAGCAGATGCTAATGAAAAAATGAAATGCAGGGGAAGAGAAAAGAGACAAGGGTGCCTGTTTGAAAGTTTTATAGGGAGAGTACATTGCCCCTTTATTACAATAATGTTTCTGCACTATAATAAGGTCTTTCATTGCAAGTTCAGCTTTTTTCATTCATTTGTTTTGTGCTCTGCTTCCTGTGTTACTAATTGTCAGCACAATAGTCTTCCAACTATGAGGCCTCAGTGTCCTTTTGGACCAATTTGTCATTGTTTTTCTCCCCACTCACCCACTATGATTGCATTTTTAGACATTTTTTTTATGTTTTAAAGTGGCAAAGCTTTTGAAACATGCCAGAATAGTTCATGATAATTGAATCATCCAACCAGCAACAGTTGTTGCTTCCAAAAGTACACTGATAAAGTTTCCATCTCTATGGAGTATTTTTATAAGGTAATTAAAAAATGTGTATACCCCTTTCTTATAGCATTATTTTGTATGCATTACTTCCTTCAAGCTTCACAATCATCCTGTAGAAATAGACATTTTGATAAAATATATTTGTAAAACTGCTATTTACAGATTTACTGTTTACCTCATAGATTATTTGGGACATCTATGCCTTTAGGATGTTATATCCTCTTATCTCTTCCTACTAATGGCTTTTTTTTCTTATCGAAAGGTTATTTTATTATGACCAAGGAATCAGCAAAGCTAACATAGATTGGCAAGCCTGAACAAGTTCTGGTATCAGTGCCCAGGCAACTTTAGTTGTGTTAATTCATGTTAGCTTTTTAACATTTGTTCAATAAATATTTCAAACATACTCTCAGCCACGTAACAATGATCTGATATTGACAGATAAAGATTTTTTAGATATAATTTCTAAAAAGAAATTCTGAAACAGTATTTCTTTTCAGCTTATCTGTCCCCTAGAACTTAATTGATCTTGTAATCATATCAAAGTTCATTGGTACTTTTAAATGTAATATTGTAAAGGTAGATGGCAATTGGGGGGGGGCATGAATACTAAATAATAAATTGATCAATTTTCTTTGGGGAAAATATATCTTAATACTCTAGATGTCACCTGTTTATCATCAATTTATTTGCACAAAACTAGAAAGTGAACTATATAAAGCTTATTATAAAGAAACAAACTTTACTACCTCTCTTGTAAGCAGCTAATATTCCTTATAGCATATAAGGAATATATAAACTATATATATATATAAAACAATATATGATGTAGTAAGAAGAGCCTGGAATTTAGGGCTGGAAAACCTGAATTTGAGACTGTTTTACCATCTTAATGGCTTTGTGATTTTGAACAAGCAACTTAAAAATCATACAGGCTCCATTTTCTAATTTGTGAAATGGAAATGAAAATATTTTAAAACTTGATTGGGAGAATTAAGTAAGATATAATGTATATGGAATCTTAATGTTGTGGTAAAACAACTGATACTAGGGCGAAATAATTTCTTAGTAGTTAATTCTTTAAAAAGAATGCATTTTGGAGGATATAATGGAAAGCAAAGCTGACCTAAATTGGCAAGATTTAAGTTGAGATTTTTTTCCCCCTATTCTTCTAGAGATGAATGAGCTGATTATTCTTAAGTAAGCTCTGCATTTTGCTTGATATGCACCAGTTAAACTAGTTTATAAAATGAAGCTGCTTCTTGCTGTAGGAAAGATCCAGAGTCTTCGTTATGGCTGTGTTTGAAACCTTCTAAAGCCAGGCTAACTTATTTGGAGATTTCCCAAGGCAAAAACAAAAACAAAAACAAAACAAAACCAAATACAACAGAAAAATCACTACCTTCTTAAAATGTCAAGAAATTAGAGTGTTTCCCAGATAGAGCAGATTCTAATAACTAGTCTTTGGTTACCTTTATGTATTTTCTTGATTAAATTATTAGGATTGGCTGTTCATAATCTCTAGAATTCATTGTTTATTTGGACAATTCTGTGCTTTATTCTGGATAGGTAGGCCTATTTTTTGTTTTTCATTTTTCCCCAAGAGGGGAAAAATCGTTTATTCTGTAGATCTAATCCCTTCTACCATTTCCCTAGGGAAAGAAGATATATTTTAAGTGTTAGAACTGATGCTGTGAATCTTTTCAAATTGATGTTTTTAGAATGTATTCATCATAAATATATATGTTTATGCTTCAAGCATGTAGTTTTCTTCTAGAATACTTATTCCTAAATGTTCTCAGAGGTGGTCTAAACTGGACAGTTTAGATTTTGAAGAAATAGGTATGCCAGATTTTTTTTTTTTTTGGGGTGGGGGGGAGATCCTAAAGTAAACTTTATTTCTAAAGGAAAATATTTAGGTTATTTTAAGAGTAAAAGAGAATTAGTTGTTATAAACTATATTTTATCTGAAATGTTTCCTGAAGCTTTTTTGTATGTATTCAGTGTGTATGTATAGAGACTGTGATGTATAGTAAAGAAATATGAGAAGTATTTCAAATTCCCCAAAGCTTACACTTTTAAGGAGGTGCACACAAAGCAGTCAAATCACGGCATATGATCATGTACCAGAATTTGGGGTGTAGATGTTAACTGCAGCGGATCTTCAGGGGTCGAGAATGTGGATTGGAATAATTAGAGAAAATCTTGAATGGCTAGAATCTAGGTAGAAGGGAAAGAGAGTGCTTCAGGTGAGGAAAACAGCGTGGGTTAAGTCTTGAACTTAAGAATAATCAAACCAGTATGTTTAGGGAACATTAAAAAGACACATTTATATGCAGAAAGTATTCATAGTTTTCAGTGGTGAGGAATAAAGTTTGAAAAAGATTTGGGTTTGCTTATGAATAGTCAGGGTAAGGAATTTTAACTTTGTCCTGCAGAGAGTAGTTATATTTTTGAGACTGTGAGTGACATAATGGAATAAGAGTTTGAGTAAGACTAATCTGGCAAGTAGTGTATAGGACAACTTGGAGAGGGAGAAGCCTGAAGAAAGGGAGACCATCTGGGAAGCCATTTCAGTGATCCAGATTTTGGTAATAAATTCCTGGAGTTGGGTGTCAGCAGTGAAAAGAATGGATTGTTCCAAGAGACGCTAGAAAAGATCTGTTAGCATGAATGTTGCTGGGTTAGCCATGTCGGTTGAAAGATAGGGATGTGTCAGAGAGGATGAGGATAAGATTCTTGGGTAATTAGGAAAATGATACAGAGAGAAAATGGATAGAAAAATTGCACTGGTACAGTAATTTTCAGTTTGAAAGATTGAAAAAAACAAAAACAAAACCTTTTGAATGTGTTGAGATTGAGGTCATGACAGGACCTCTGAAGAGAGATGCCAGTTTCGCCCTCTAGGGATGGGGCTTGATCAGAAGGGCAGGGACTGGAGCTGCAGATTTCAGGGTCATCCAGTGTAAAGTGGTGCCTGAAGCAAAGCAGGCAGCGTCCTGACCAGGTCCCCGAGGGGCTGTCTCACCTCTTCTTTTACAGCGTCCGCAGCGGGCTCTGCTGGTTCTCCCAAGGATCTCTGGGCTCCCTTCAGCCAAGGGTCTTTGTGCTCAGAGTTCCTTTCACAGACAACTTTGCTGTTCCGTCCCTCCTTTCAGTGAGAGGCACCCTTTAACTACTCTTCCTAAACTAGCACTGCCTCCTGTCACCCTCATGGCCCTTTCTCGTTTTTCTTAATAGCATCTAGTATGTTATAAACTAAGTTTTTAACTTACTGTCTGACCACCCATCTCCTCAATAAAATAAAATTTTTATGAAAAATATGGACTTTGTTCATGCTGCATCCTCAGTTTTTGGGTTGGTGCTTGGCATATTGTGGGTGCATAATAAATGTTTGTTTAATGAATGCCTGAATTTACTAAGGGCAAAATTACCAAAAAGGCCTGAGCTTAAGCAGGGATCTCAATTTGGAGGAAGAGGCCCTAGAAAAGAAGACTAGTGGATGGTTAGAGAGTTGATAGTAATCTCAGACAAATCTCTGCTTGGGAAATCGAAGGGGAGTATGAGTCAAAAGGTCGGAGCCAACAACTTCAAATGCAGCAGACACTTGAAAACAAGGGCAAGGAGAAGATGCCTGATTCTCAGGAGGTTTCAGAAGAGGGGCAGAATCCACAGATTAGCTAATTGATTAAAGCAAATAAAGACCACTCCAGTGGCAATAACTTTGAATAGTTTACTAATGAAAGGAAGGAGTGAAACAGGTAATTAAGGGGTGGGAAAGCAGGAGAGCAGGGCAGGTGCTTTAAAGATGGGCTTTGATGTTTGCATCTTGGGCTATGTGTGTATTTATTATTTTAGTCTCATATGCATTGATAAGCACCTTTAAAAAGATAAGAAATTGTCCCATTGATACATATATAAACTTGAGGGAAGTAAGTTGTGAATTAGAGTTGATATAAAATAAACATATTTCTCCAACAGTGATACCTTTAAACCTCAGTGCCCAGTGAAATATTCTTAAGTTTAACTTGAGTTAAATGAGTTTCATGAGCTAGACTTGCCTTTTTTTTTTAGACGATATTGTATATATATTATAATTTTATTTTTAAAAAATAATTTTTTCACATTTAAATTATCTCTTTAAGCTTCCCTTAATTTTACCAAATTTGCATCATCCTTTTGTTAAAATATTTTAAAGAAAAATATGATAATGATATTTTAGCCTTATATTCTTCAGTATTAATCTAAAAATAAGGACATTTTCCTACCTAATTATAGTACCATTGTTATACTTAATAAAGTTTAGAATTCTTTAATATCATATAATACCTGATTCATTTTCAGATTTCCCCAGTTGTCCCCTAAATTATCTTTTTCAGCTGGTTTATTTAAACCAGTATGATAAGGACCACACATTTCATTTAGTAGTTACGTCCCTTAAGTTTCTTTTAGTCGTGAACAGTTCCATGCTATACCTGTCTACCCCCACCACTCCCCCATGCCTTTTTGGTAATTCACTTATTAAAAAGACCAAGACAATTGCCCTGTAGAAAGTCACCTCTTCTGGATTATTTCTATGAGGTGTTCCTCTACTCCTGTATTTCTGTAAAATGTAAGTTAGAGACTCTATGAGATTCAGGTTTGTTTTAGTTTGCTAAAGGCTGCCAATGAAAAAATACCAGAAATGTGTTGGCTTATATTGTGGGGATTTGTTAGGGTAAAAGCTTACATTTCCAAGGCTGTGAAAATGTCCAAATCAATGCATCATCAGAGATGCTTTCTCATCAGAGGTCAGCTGCTGGACGGATCCTGGACTCCTGCCATGTGGCAAGGCAAAATAGCAACTCTCCATCTGGGGCCCTGCCTTCTCCTCCAGGCCACTTTCTCTTGGAGCTCAGCTGTGGGCAGTCGAGCACATGGCAGGGCTCCTCTCTTCACCTTTGAGTGGCTCTGTGGGCCTAGCTTTTCTCTCAGTCTCTCAGGGATTCTTTGTCATTCTACAATTTCAGGCAATCCTGGAGTCCTCTCTCATATAGCAGGATAAAAATAGCAGCTTGCTTTCTCTCTTTCTGCTTTCAGTTCTCAGTTTATCTAAGACCCCAGCAAGAAGATGGAGACCCCAACCTGGGTGTTGCCTCACTGATGTAGTCCAATCAGAGACCCTAAAGCGATCTGATCAAGTGATTTAATCAAAAGGTCCCTTGACTGAATCTAATGTAATCAAAGGGCCCCACACCCACAGGAATGGATTAGTTCAAGAACATGATCTTTTCTCGGATTCACAAAACTTCACATCTGTCACAAGTTTCAATATTCCTACCAAGACCATTTCATTGTGATTGTATGTACTTCATATTGCTTCATGTCAGGAGGTACTTAGTGTTTGGTTAGGCAGCTATCAGTGCTGCTAGGTTAACGGTGCTGATACCTTAGGTTTTCATCCTTGAGACCGGCAGGTAATCTGGCTTGGCATCTTGATTCCATGCAGATATTCAGTTCTTCATTAGTTTTTTTTTTTTCCCTAATGATTTTAGTACCTGTTGATGATTCTTGCATGAATTATTTTATTGAATGTAGATTTTCTTTCAACTGTTATTTTAAATGTGCTTTCAGTTAGCCAAGGCACAAATCCATTATTGAATTTGGCTAGTGTTAGTCATTTATTCTTTTGCTTTTTTAAAAATTTGACACCAACTCTGTTTAGACACAATATTAGGCAATTGAATAGTATGGACATTACCCTCAGAAAATTTGCAGTCAAATGTACATTCTTGTTAGACTTTTTAGAATTTTGTTTTTGAATCAGCTTATCATGCATCAAATACAAATTAGTTGTTCTTATTTAATTAAAGGAGATATAGTGCACACAGTTACTTTTCTGATTTTTAACATGGTACTCAATAACATATTATGCAGTGGAGTGGTTAGATATCCTGTTCCCATGTGGGTAATTCACTTGTATTTGTTTCATGGATTATGATTATTAAAAACTCCTTCTCTGGTATATGAGTACAATGAAGTTGTATGCCACCATTAAATATTATGATGTAGGTCTTTATATATTGACATGAAAAATATCTACAATATATTAAGTGAGCAAAGCAGTTATGTAACACAATCCATATATTATGTGGACTCATTTTTATTTTTAAAAAATGCTTAGAGAATATCTGAAATAGTACACATACATCAGAACGTTAGCAGTGGTTTTACCTGGTAGGTTTATGGGTGTTTTTTCCTTTTCATTTTGAATATACTTCAGAAATTTTCTACTTTAAGCATGGATGATTTGTATAATAAAAGTAAATAAAGGTCAACTTGCCGATCATATAGTTTTGAGTCCGCTAGATGTTTGTATGCAGCTTATAGCTCTCTCTGTTAGTCAGTGCCTTATGTCATTTTCATGTCTTCGTTATTGTCCTACAGTGACCACAGTGTATTTGTACTTGAAATTTCAAGTATGCAGAGGGTATGTGGTGAACAGTTGTTCTTGAAGACTGTTTAGGTGTGTGTTTAATTAGAGGCAGGATTTGGTGAGTAGACAAGGTGGAGAAATTATTGATGGAAAAATGTTGGGTCTGAAAATTTACTTTCGGTAAATACTGGTACCTGTGGTGACCATATTCATTAAAGAAAAATGTATTAGGAGAAGTTCACATTAACATGTCATGATTTCAAGTTCAATTTAATTCCACAAATAGTGACCTGTGTTAACACCCACGTAACGTCTATGATAACTAACATGTTAGAATTTAGACCTTGGATCACAGAGTCATAAACATATTCTAGGGTGGAATAAAATGCTAATAACACAATGAGTGCTCCCCTAATTTATATAATTCCTTATGTCATTAAATAAACTGCAAGAACTTCCTTTTTTTCCCCTCCTGTTTGCTTACCTGGAGAAAGATGTGTTGACTCTTGGGTAATAGATAAATGGTTCAGACACAAATAACCTGAAAAGCGGGGCTGGATGCCTGCAAGCTTAGAAAACAATTTTTCACCATTAGCAATTGGACATTGATGTCATCACTAATTTGATGGGTTTGCATTCCTCCCACCCCTCCACTGTACGAGAAAGCAAATTGGGAGCCCTCCCTTCCAACACTGTTACAGGTGAAAATCATCCTGGATTCTTTGAAGAGGGTCACAGATGGGAGGAGGTCCAAACACAGGGAAGGTTTGGGGAAAGTGTAGGAGAGATGCAGGCCCATTGTGTTCACAGGTTAATACTGATTTTGTAAGGTGGTTTACCTGTGCCTTGCCAATAGCACAGGTTACTATTTGTGGAATCCAAACATCGGAAGAGTGTGGAATCTGGACTCAGATGGACCTGGAATAGATCTTCTGCAGTTACTCACAGCTTTTTGTTTGGGGCAAGTTATTGAACATCTGAGCCTCAATTTGCTCATCTATAAAATGGGGATAATAATCTAACATTTACTTCTTAGGTTTGTAATTTACGAACCACTCAATGCTTATCATTCGGAGGGTTTGTTTTGCTCCGAGGTCACCCCAACCAAAATTGTCAGCTCATGTCTGTTGTGCTGGCCCAGCTGATCACTGGATGGCTCTCCTCTGCTGAAATTGCCCTCACACCTAAGGCACCTCCCTCTTCAACGTTGACGCACTGGGTCTTTCCTTGGGTACTCTGCTTTTTGTCTCCAGATAGTGAAAACATTAAAGAAAGGAAAGATGCTTTTTGCCCCTTTTAAACAATATCCAACGATAACATTATATTTGTGATCTTAATAATAAACTTTCTGTGGTCATTATAATTTGCAGACAGCATTGTTTCATTATGTGATTTACTTATAAATAGAATCTGTTTTTATACCTTTGTTTTTTTACATTGAATTTTAGTAGAATTTATTTTTAAAAGAATAAAATTAGTATTTAAAGGGTTAAAGAGGTTGACATAAAATCATAAACTTTTAAATAGAATCTGAACAGATGATCTCCAAAGAAATTCTTTTTGCTTTTTTTTTTTTTTTTGAACTGGCATGTTGCAGGCCCTCTAATTGGCTTTTAGGCTTTGCAGAGTAATTACAGCTTCTTACAAACTTTGTCATCTGTGGTTCAGAATGGTGTAAAATAAGCAGAACATTTGAAATTCAGCTTGTAGTTTAACTACTCTAACTAATTTAAGCACCAGCATAACATATACTTTGCTGAAAAGAATTAATTCTTATGATAAAATAAAAGTTACCTGAGGGAAGCAGATGTGGCTCAAGTGATTGAGCGCCTGCTTCCCACATAGGAGGTCCCAGGTTCAATCCTCAGCCTGGGTACCTAAAAAAAAAGTTACCCCAAATTTTGTGTAAGAATGCTTACTTTTTTTCATGTGCATTAAATTATTCCAACAATTATAGATAATTATTTGGTTAATAGCTTTTTAGAATTTCTATTCAAAATTTATACTTTTGTTTAAAAATTTTGCATTGGCCTAGCTTGAATTGGAAATCATTACATAACGAGAAGGAAAATATCTTCTAAAGACGTGTTAGCTAATCTATTTACTAATCATCCTCCCCTTTCAGAATCTGAGTTTTCAAATCATAAACCAACATAACCTGAAAAACTTAGAAGTTTCATAGCATACTTATTTTTGTTCTTTTACAGAGAGTTCTAGAATTTGTTTATGATTCTTATTATGGCTAACATGTGAGAACCCGAAGTTGTAGTTTTCCTGCCTGATAATTTAGAGCTTTGTTTTGAATTGTGATTTAGCCCTTTATAGTTGATGAACAGCAACAACCATGAAGACATTGCGGTAGAGTATTCTCTTGTCTTGATGGTGACCCAGCTACTGCTTGAGTATCCTGAGCCAGCTTTTGGTAGCTATTTCCCTCTTCTACAGATTTGAACCTGGTATTTTAATTTCAGTTACATAGCCATGCTCCCTGGTATTATTTTCAAAGCCCATTATCTTAATTACTATTTTGAATATCACCATAATGGGAAACTTAAGTAAAACTGAACTAGGTTAGTAAACCTTACGCTGGGCATTCTTTTTTTCCTTTTCTTCTCCTCTTGCTTTCTTGTATTCCATAGTTCACTTTTGGGTATTTTTGTTAGGCTTGCACCTCTTTAAAGTGTTTGTTCTCCATTCTTTACATTAAAAGTCAGCCATTCAGTTGATCAGTCATCAGGTATTTACTATGTACCCTTGTCCTAGGGGCTATGAGGTTAAATTGTACCCATAATTCCCAACTTATAAGTAGTTCATTTTGCTTAAAGATCAAATTCACATATAATTACAAGTATAGGACAGTATACTGAACTGTAAGCTATGACCATAATAGGAGTTTAAAAAGAAAGAATTGTCTTGGGAAGGAACAGTGTGTTTCAAAGAGAATCAGACATCTGTACCTTAAAGGAAGAGTAAATCAAAGGAAAGTATGTGTTTCTTTATTAGTAGAAACTGGTACAATGTGTTGAGTATTCTAAAAATTTTAAACAAACAGTATAAATTGGCACACTATACTTGGTATTTTTAAACTTTCATATTTCAGAAAATATTTAACATTGCTCTACGAAGTTTAACTGTGAAAGGATAGATTTTAGGTTATATTGATTCCACCTTTTCATTATCCCTCACACCCCTGGCCCCTCACTGTGTTCTCACTTCTCTCCTTCCCCATTTAAAATTCCTTATAATAATCCCTTGCCTTACAACCGCTACACATTTTACCTTCTTACTGTGTCAGTCATGTGGTTAAAGCTCACCTTTGCTTAAATCCAGTCCTCTGTGTATTCTGTACCTGCATCCTGGCAGCTGAATATATCTGAAGAAAAGGTCATGACTATGCTCTCTGGTGTTCCCTTCAATTCTGGATCATTAGGTAGTGGCACTCCAGTGTGTTTCCCGAGGCTGTCTACTTTTCTATTTACCTAGGGGGCTAGTGTATATCCTCTCTCTTCTCAGAGTCCCAGTGTATCTTCTTTCAGCCTGATGAAGATTTACTTTCTAATTACCTGAAAAAAAAAAAAAATAGAAGATGATTTCTCTAAGCTCCTGCTTGCATCTGCAGCCCCAGCTGCACCTGGGCCTATTCTTCTCTTCTGTTACATCGTTAAAGTGTGTCTACTCCCTCTTACCCAGAAAAGCCCATCCCTTCTTGCTCTTAGAAGGAAATTGCTCCAGATATTCTCTCCTTTTTCCTACCTCATCAAAATTACCTTCTGTATTTTCCTCTTACTATCAGTGTTCATTCACTTGGAAAATATTTGTTGTCTACTGTGTGTCAGGCACTGTTATATATACTAAGAATATATTAGTGGGACTTACGTTTTCTTTAGGAAAAACAGTCAATAAATAAGAAAGATAATAAGTAAGTCAGTCATTTGATATGTTAGAAGGTAGTAATGGACTATGGGAAATAAAAAAAATAGAGCAGTTAAGAGAGCTTGAGAAGTCCTGTGTGAGGAATACAGGTATTGAATAGGATGGTTCTATTAGTCAGCCGAAGGGATGATCAGCAAAATACCAGGAATCTCTTGGCTTTTGTAAAGAGTATTTATTTGGGGTAGAAGCTTACAGTTACCAGGCCATAAAGCATAAGTTACATCCCTCACCAAAGCCTGTTGCCACGTGTTGAAGGAAGATGGCTGCTGCTGTCTGCAAGGGTGCAGGCTTCCTGGGTTCCTCTCTTCCCGGGGCTTGTTTCTCTCTGGGCTCACCTGCTCTGCTTTCTCCTCAAGGCCAGCTGTAAACTCTAAGATGAATCTTCCCGGGGCCTCTGCCCTGTCTAATGGTGCCTTCCTCCTCCTCCACGTATCTGCTTCTCTGTGTGTTTGCTTCCTGGGGCTCCAGCTCGAAACTCCAACCTCCCTTCTCTGCAGTGTGGTATCTCTGTGATTCACCACCCACCAAAAGCCAATTAAAGCCTTAATCATTATTTAATCAAGTAAAAGTGAAACCTCTGAATCCAATATTATCTAATATGCCCAGAGGAACAGACCAGTTTAAAAACATAATCCAATATCTGTTTTTGAAATTCATAAACAATATCAAGCTGCTACAGTGGTCAAGGTAGATTTCAATGTACAAGTTAGGTTTGAGCTAAGGCTTGAAGGAGGTGATGGAGTTAGCTGGGGGAAATGGGAGGGGAAAAATGCCAGGTAGAGGGAACTCGTACATCAAAGGCCTTAAGCAGGGAGAGTGCTGTGCATTGTTGAGGAGATGCAGGGAATCCAGTGGGGGCTGGCAGGGTAGGCCTGACAGAGAGTGCTAGGGGAGGAGGTCAGAAACTTAAAGGAACAGTGGGAGAGCCAGGTCTTGAAGGACCTCACAGGACATTGAAGACCTTTGTCTTCTTTTCTTAGTGAATTGGAAACATGACAGGATTTTTTAAAATAGACATTCGTTTTTAAGACTTCTAGCTACTATTGTGAGAATATACTGCAATAAGGGGCAGAGAAGAGCTCTTAGGTTATTAGAGTCATCAGGTGAAAGATAAGGACGACTTGATTGAAGGTACAGTAGAGGTGGTGAGATGTGATCAGATACTGGGTATGGTTGTTTTAAAAAATCAATTTTGTTTTTATTAACTATTAATAAAGTATATAGTCCATTCAAAGTGTACAACCAGTGGTGGTTGGTATAATCACAGAGTTGTGCATTCATCACTTCAATCAATATTAGAGCATTTTCATTACCCCAATAATGATAAAAAAAGGCAAAAAAAACTCTACCCCTTAATGGTCACTACTCAATCTATCTTTCCCCTGCTGCACACAGCTGCTGTTCTGTTTCCATCTCTCTAATTTATTTGTATTTCTATTTTGTATAAATGGAATGAAACCATATGTAGTGCCTTTTGTCTAATTTCTTTCACTTAGCATATTTCCTTTTTTTTTTTTTTTTAACCCTTAATGGAAGATTGTTAATAAATTACTACATGCTGCTGTCCAAAGTTTGCTTTGATATTAACATCTTGTATCATTAACGTACAGTTGATCTGTTTCAAAGACAGTCTTATGTATGCAATATTAACTATACTCATATTTTACATGAGGCTTCCCTATGTTATACAGTCCCATGTTACATATTTTAGCTTTCCTCCCTCCATCTTCCCGAAAGACTTTCCTTTTGACCGCTATCATACCCATGTGTTAGCAGTAATAATTAAAAACACTATGATGTGCTTTCACCATTACTGTGCATTTCCATAGATTTACCAACAACATTTTTTACCAATTCTGCACAGATTAAACCTCAGCTTTCCATTGTCTAACCTCATTCTATTTTCTAGTGACCTGTATTCTAGTTATTAACCCCATGAGTTTACACAATATATTTAGTTAATAATAGCATAATCATACAGTATTTGTCCTTTTGAGTCTGGCTTGCTTGACTCAATGTCCTCCAGGTTCATCCATGTTGTCGTATGCTTCATGACTTCATTTCTTCTTACAGCTGAGTAATATTCCATCATATATATATATCACAATTTGTTTATCCATTTGTTGGTTGATGGACACCTGGGTTGTATCCATCTTTTGGCAATCCTGAATAATGCCTCTATGAATATCGGTGTGCAGATGTTTGTTTGTGTCACTGCTCTCTGTTTTTCTGGGTATATACCTAGTAGTCACGTGGGTCACGGGGCAAATCTATATTCGATTTCCTTAGGAACTGCCAAACAGTCCTCCACAGTGACTGTACCATTCTCCATTCCCACAAACAGTGAATAAGCATTCCTGTCTCTCCACATCCTCTCTAACACTTGTAGTTTTCTGTCTTTTTAACAGTGGCCATTTTAATAGATGTGAAATGATATCTCATTGTAGCTTTGACTTGCATTTCCCTAATGACTAGTGGTAGTGAACATTTTTTCATGTGCTTTTGCCATTTATATTTCTTCTTTGGACAAATGTCTATTCAGGTATTTTGCCCATATTTTTATTGGGTCTTTCTCTTTTATTGTTGAGTTGCAGAGTCACATAATATATCATGGATATTAAACCCTTATTGGATATGTGATTTCTGAGTATTTTTCTCCCATTGAGCTGGCTGCCTTTTTACCATTTTGACAAAGTCCTTTGAGGTGCAAAGTGTTTAATTTTGAGGAGGTATGGTCTTATTTATCTATTGTTTCTTTCATTGCTCAGATTTAAGAGAGTGCCACCTACCAACAGATCTTGAAGATGTTTCCTACATTATCTTCTAGGAGTTTTATGGTCCTGGCTTTTATATTTAAGTCTTTGATCCATTCTGAGTTGATTCTTGTATAAGGAGTGAAATAGGGGTCCTCTTTCATTCTTTTGGTTATGGATATCCAGTTCTCCCAACACCATTTGTTGAAGAGTCCCAGTAATGTGGACTTGGTAGGCTTGTCAAAAACCAGTTGTCCATAAAAGCTGATGGTCTATTTCTAGACTCTCAATTCTATTTCATTGATCAATGTGTGTGAATCATTATGCCAGTGCCATGCTGTTTTTTTTATTTATTTATTTTTATTTATTTTTTATTTTTTTACTTTTTTCTGCCATGCTGTTTTGACCACTGTGGCTTTACACTATGTTTCAAGATAAGGCAATGAGAGTCCTCTCGCATCGTTCTTTTTTAGGATGTTTTTGGCTCTTCAGGTGCCTTTTCCCTTCCAAATAAATTTGGTAATTGCCTTTTCTATTTCTGTAAAGTAGGCTATTGGATTTGGTTGGTATTACATTGAATCTATAAACCAGTTTGGGTAGGATTGACAACTCCATGATATTTAGTCTTCTTCTCTATGAACATGGAATATCTTTCCATTTGTTTAGGTCTTCTTTAATTTCTTTTAGCATTGTTTTGTAGATTACACCTTTGGTTCAAATTCATTCCTAGGTAGTTGAGTCTCTCTGTTGATATTGTAGATGGAAATTTTTGCCTAATAATCCTCCTTAGATTGTTCATTCCTAGTGTAAAGAAACATTACTGATTTTTGTGTGTTGATCTTGTATCTTGCTACTTTTCTGAACTCATTTATTAGCTCAAGTAGCTTTCTCTTGAACATTTTGGGAATTTTCTAAATATAGGATCATGTCATCTACAAATAATGAGAGCTTTTCTTCCTCTTTTCCTCCTTGGGTGCCTTTTATTCTATTTTCTTGTCTGATTGATCTAGCTAGGACTTCTAGTACAGTGTTGTATAACAGTAGTGACAGCGGGCATCCTTGTCTTGTTCCTGATCTTAGAGGAAAAGCTTCCCCCCTCTCCCCATTGAGTACGATGTTGGCTGTAGGTTTTTCATATATGCCTTTTATCATATTGAGGAATTTTCCTTCTATTCCTATCTTTTGAAGTGTTTTTATCAAGTAACAATGACAGATTTATTTGCATGGTTATTCTGTGTCAGCTGAGATGATCATGTGATTTCTTTCCCTTCAATTTGTTAATGTGGTGTATTACGTTAATTGATTTTCTTATGTTGAGTCATGCTTACTTACGAGGAATAAATTCTACTTGATTCTGGTGTATAATTCTTTTAATATACTCTTGGATTCTATTTGCAAGTATTGTGTTGAGAATTTTTGGATCTATGTTCATTAGAGAGATTGGTCTGTAATTTTCTTGTAATATCTTTATCAGGCTTTGGTATTAGGATGATATGGGCTTCATAAAATGTGTTGAGTAATGTATTAGTCAGCCAAAGGGGTGCTGATGCAAAATACCAGAAATCTGTTGGTTTTCATAAAGGGTATTTATTTGGGGTAGAAGCTTACAGTCACAAAGCCATAAAGCATAATTTACTTCCCTCAACAAAGTTTGTTGCCACATGTTGTAGCAGGACGGCTGCTAAGGTCTGCAAGGGTTCAGGCGTCCTCTCCCTCTTAAGGCTCCATGGTCTCAGCTTCTTCCAGTATCAGCTGTAGGCTGGGATAAGTCTCGTCTCTCTCCTGGCTCAGCTCCTCTGCTCGCTCCACAAGGCCAGCTGTAAACTATCATGTGAAAAGCTTGTCTCTCTTCCCGAGGCCTCTGCCCTGTCTACTGAAGTCTTCTCTCTTTTCTCACCTATCTGCTTCTCTGTGTATTTACTTCCTGGGGCTCCATCATTAAAAACTTCAACTCTGTCTTCTGCCATGTTGTTTGCTCTGTGAGTCTGCCCACCAAGGGGGCGGGGACTCAACATCCTATAGACATGGCCCAATCAAAGCCTTAATCATTATTTAATCAAGTAAAAGTGAAACTTCTCAATTTAATACAATCTAATACACCGAGAGGAACAGATCAATTTACAAACATAATCTAATATCTCTTTTTGGAATTCATAAATAATACCAAACTGCTACAGGTAATTTTCCCTCCTCTTCAATTTTCTGGAAGAATTTAAACAGGATTGGTGTTAATTCTTCTCGAAATGCATGGTAGAATTTACCAGTGAAGTCATCTGGTCCTGGAATTTTCCTTGTTGGGAGATTTTTGATGACTGATTCAATTTCTTTAAATGTAATTGCTTTATTGAGTTCTATATTTCTTGTAGAGGCAGTGTAGGTTGTGCGCTTCTAGGAATTTGTCCATTTCATCTAGGTTGTCTAATTTGTTGACGTACAGTTTCTCATAGTACCCTCTTATAAAGTTTTTTATTTTTTTTCCTGTGGGGTCCAGTCATAACATCACCCCTTTCATTTCTGATTTGCATCTTCTCTCTTTTTTTTTTTCTTTGTTAGTCTAGCTAAGCGTTTGTCAATTTTTATGATCTTCTCAGAGAATCACCTTTTATTTTTCTTGATATTCTCTATTGGTTTTTTGTTGTTGTTGTTGTTCCCAATTTCATTTATTTCTGCTCTGATTTTATTATTTCTTTCCTTCTGTTTGCTTTGGGATTGGTTTGTTGTTCTTTTCAAGTTCCTGCAGGTGTACTGTTAGGTCTTTGATTTTAGCTCTTTCTCCTTTTTTTACTCCAGGCATTTAAGGCTATAAATTTCCCTCTGAGCATTGATATTTATGACAGTTACTACTTCCTGGTGGATTGTCCCTTCAATTAATATGTAATTGCTTTCTGCATCTCTTACAACTTTTTTGCATTTGAAATCTGTTTTGTCCAATTTACTATAGCTACTCCTGCTCTTTTTTGGCTATTGCTTGTATCAAATGTCTTTTTCCCAACCTTTCTCAGCTGGCAATTTTTCTCTTTCAGTATCTTAATTATATTATACTACTGTCTTCTTGCCTCCATGGTTTCTGATGAGAAATCCACACAAGTCTTACTGGGTGTCCCTTTTATGTGTTGGTTTGCTTCTCCCTTGATGCTTTCAGAATTTTCTCTTTATCTTTAGCATTTGACATTCTGAGTGTTATGTGTCTTGGAGTAGATCTGTTAGGATTTATTCTGATTGGAATTTTCTGAGCTCCTTGGGCATTTAAATTCATTTCTTTGGTGAGAATTAGGAAAATTTCAGCCATTATTTCCTCAAATACTTTTTCTACCCCCTTTCCCTTCTTTTCTCCTTATGGAACTCCCATGACACATGTTATTGTGTTTTGTGTTGTCACTCAACTCCCTAAGCCCCTGCTCAATTTTTTTCCATTCTTCTCTCTCTCTCTTTTTCTGTACTTCAATTTCAGCTGTTCTGTCTTAAATATTACTTATTCTTTCTTCTCTGATTTTGAGTCTACTGTTCTGTGTCTTAATGTGTTTTTAATCTCATCTATTTTGTCTTTCATTCCCATAAGTTCTGTTATATTTCTAATCAGGTTTTCAGATTCTTATTTTTGCTTGCCCAGTGTCGTCTTGATGTCCTTTATCTCTTTAGCCATATTATCTATCTTTCAGCTCATTAGTTTGATTTTGAAAATTTGTATACACCTACCTCATTGATTAGTTGACTCCAATCCTGTGTGTCATCTGGGGCTTTGATGTATTCCTTTGCTTGGGCCATTTCTTCCATTTTCTTAGTGTTACTTAAAATTTTTTGCTGATGTCTAGGCATCTCATTATTATGCTGAGTTTACTCAGATGCTCAATTTCTCTCTTGTGTAGTGAGTTAGTGGTGGGAGGCTGTATATTACTGCTATTCTTTGATTCTTGGTTCAGCCTGTTGTGGGTCTTCAGGATTGTCCCTGTTCGGTTGGTCAAATCCAGGCCCTGGAACCAGTAAGGGCCTTGAGGAGGCAGGCTGTAAAGACTGCAAAAAGCCTCTCTTACTTATTTTTAATGTCCTCAAATGCACTTCCTAGATCTGCCTGCAGATGGCGCCCTTTGACAGCTCTCTCAGTTCAAACCCTGGTTGGAGTGTGTTGGCTGCAACACGGACCACAACAGTGTGGCAGAGGGTCCTGCCTTGAGGCTCTTCAGAGCCTGGGAATTCAAACTTCCTCAGAGGCAGTTCTCCAACCTTTGCAGGCAGCCCCCTCCCTTTTCCTGGGTAGGAGATAATTCCACTGCCCTCTGTGTCCTCAAACCAGTTCTAGTCAATAAGGAGGGAGATGGGGATGGTCTGGCCTCTTTTGTCCCCTGCTGGCTCCCAGGGCAAACAATGGCGTGTCCCCATATGCCGGCCTTGAAGGGCTTGTGGGACATAACAGACCAAATTTGTTGGCCAAAAGCGGAGCCAGCCTTAGTTAGGCTGCATCCCTCTGTCTCTGCTTTCCTGTGAAGTGTTCCCCTGTGGATCCCTATCTGTAGCCGCCAGGCAGAGCCCGCTGAGTTCAAAGCTGCCTGCTCTGAGGGTGGGAGATGGGTGCCAGCAGCCTCGGCTGAAGTGTCTACTCACAGTTTTCCCGTCTAGATTCATTTTCTTTGCCCCTCTCTCTTCTGGACTGTGTCCAGCCTTCCCCTGGTGTCTGTATCCTAGAACATTTTTTCCAGCCCTTCCATTTCTGCCTGTCTTCTAGCTGTTTTTTTGGGAGAGAAGTGAGTCTTGTATCTCTCTAATCCTCCATCTTCCTGGAAGTCCACTAGGTTTTGAAAGTATAGGCAATAGGATTTCTAGAAGGAGTGAAGGCAATGTGAAAGAAGAGAGGATTCAAGGATAATTCCATGATTTTTGACTTGACTAAATGAAAGATGAAGTTTGTCATCATATGCGATAGATAGGTGACGTTGGCAGGGGGAACACATTGGGAAAGATTAGGAATTCACTTTTGGATGTGTTGGGATGTCTGTCAGAACACAATTTCTATCTTTAACCAAATTATCTAATCTTTCAACATCTCTAAACAAGAAGATGTTGATTTTATGGCAGTTGGGGAGGTTTAGGCATTGGGCAATGAGAGTCTGATATAGAATAGCAGCAGTGGAAATATCACGTAATGGCACATACAACAGATATTTCAACCTGGCCTTCATTTTGGATGAATGGAAAAATTAGGAAAGCCATAAAAAGGAATTGATTTATGGGGAAAGATGTTGAGTTTGGTTTAAGGTGTGGTACTACTATTTCAACCAGGGAGGAATATCCACTCTGTAGTTAGACATGTATGTTTTAAAATAGACATCTAAGATCGAAAGAAATTTGGAAATTGAAATTTGGACTGAGAGATGATGGCTAAAATCTTAGAAAGTGGTTAGAAAAGAGAAAAAGATTAAGTATAGGCCTTTGGGTGACTGATCTCTTTCAGTATAGAGTCAGTAAAGAATTAGTTGGTAATGATGGAAAGAGGACAAAAAAGAAAAACACTGTAAAAAGGCAGGTGACTTTGTCAACTCTAGGGATAAATTTATTTTATTCAAGAGAGCATTTTCAGTTGCCAACCCTACCCTATATTATTTTCCAATACTATTTACCATTTACAGTTCAGCTCAGATGTCCACCTAATAATATTTAACATTTATTGAAAACTTATGGCAAACACCTTGCTAAGTATTTCATGAGTTTGTTATTAAGCCTCAATACATGTACGTATGATGTACGTATTCTTATTATTTCCCATTTAACATAGTCATATTTTTTCCCATTTAATAGTCGAAACCCAGAGAGGTTAATTAACATTGTACAAGTTTACATATATAATGACAGAAAACATGATTGGACCTAAGCCCACTGATAGCAGAATTTTTACTTTTAGCCACTACACTATGCTCTTTTATGTGAAGTCTTCCTAGGTGTTCTTTGACAGAAATTGTTACTTCTTACTGAGTGGCTCTAGGGGTTATGGATTAAGAATTATAGGCAGTTTATACCTTCAAAAGGCTTTTAATCTAGGCAGAGATACAGGTACTTTCTTAAAATGATAAATAATAATACAAGATAATCTATGAAAAGTGAAAAACAAGTGACTCAGTAAAAAGTAATGAAAATACAGAGGGGAGGTGGTCAGGTAGGGTTTGTCTGCTATAACAGGCTTCATGAAGAGCTCGTGCTTGGCCTGGGCCTTTAGAGGCCAGGTGTTCCTCGGTGTGGCCAGGGAAGGCTGGAGCGTTCCAGACAGCACGCACACCTGGGATAAAGGCGCCGGCACAGGAGACAGCAAGGTGTGCTTGGGAAAATGGAGTCATCCAGTCTGGCTGGTTAGCCGCGTCTGTGGCCCAAGTGGCCAAGGGGACTGCAGGGGAACACCAAGGTCAGGTTGCAGACAGCCTTGAAAGATGTCTGCAGAAAGCTGCGAGGTTGCAGTGCATTTTGTTTACAAAAGTACTCTGCAGTTCGTAAGTGTTTACTTCTTGGTTTAACTTATCTTATTTCTAGAATGCCAGTTAATGAAAACAGAACGGCCAAAGCCAAACACATTTATTATCAGATGTCTCCAGTGGACCACTGTTATAGAGAGAACATTTCATGTAGATACTCCAGAGGAAAGGTAAGAAACTTTTCAAATTTTGTGAAAAAGCAACAATTAATCTAAAGACATTTTTTCCCTGTCTTCATTATTTGTACATATATGTAAATATATTTGTAAAATGCCCTAGTCCCTTAATTGTTCTGTTCCTGGTTTAAAAGGTGAATAACAAGGGCATGTGAAATACTAAATTAAAACCTTTAGAAGTGTTAAAATTTACTATGAACAGATACTTGATTCTGATACCCTGCTTTTCTTTACATGATGATTAGGCATGTCTTGCCAATGAAAATAAATTCAGTAGTTTGTTTTCTAAAATGCATATGTTCTAAGATTCATTCCTGGCCAGTACGTAGTGATTCTACTTTAAAGCCTCATTACAATAGTTTATTCAGTAAACATGAGTTTGAAATATGTTTCAGACCCATTTCTAGCCCATTTAATTTAAAATACCTTCATAAATGTTTTAAAGTAAGATATAGGGAAGCGGCTGTGGCTCAATCAGTAGGGCTCCCGTTTACCATATGGGAGGCCCCGGGTTCGGTTCCCGGGGCCTCCTGGTGAGGGCAGGCCTGCCCGCACGGCGTGGTTGGCTGACCCAGAGAGCACAAGCAGCAAGGGGGGGGATAAATGAATAAATAAATAAAATCTTAAAAAAAAAAAAAAATAAAGTAAGATATACTTAACAGGAAATATAATATTTAAAAATTAAAATATAAATTAAAAAGACATTTTTACAACCAAACTACCTTTTTTAAAAAAATGTAGAATTGGTTGTGTTCATACTTGAAATTCCAAGGCTCGTGCTAGCAACGATTTCAAGTAGCGTGCCATCTTAGATGAATTGCAAGTGTCTGCTTCGAGTATTATCTTGAGAAGAATTCTGAGATTAGGTCCAAATTCAATGGGAAAAAGAAATACCTAAGTTGATTGGCATTAGCTGTCATCAGTGCTTAAGAGGTGAGTGGCAGCAAAGTAACTGTTTTAGTTTTCCTGGCTGCCAAAGCAAATACCATTCAGTGGGTTGGCTTAAACAATGGGAATTTATTGGGTCATAGTTTTGAGGCTGGAAGTCCAAAATCAAGGCACCATCAAGATGATGCTTTCTCCCAGAAGACTGGTGTTCTGGGCTGGCTGCTGGTGTTCCTTGGTCTTTAGCTCCTTTGTCACATGGCAGTGCACATGGCAGCCTCTCCTGGCCTTTCCCTTCTCTTCCGGGTTCCTTTGACTTTCAGCTTCTGGCTGTACCCTCTGGCTTTCTCTCTGGCAATAGGTTCACACTCACAGGAGTGTATGAAGTTTAAGGACATATTTTTTCTGGGTTCATAGCTACAAACAACCAGTGTAATGATCTCACCAGCTTTTTCAGGGCCATTTTCTCTTTTTTCCTCCTGATCCATATCACTTCCTGGCGCCTCCACCCTCTACCCCCAGTCCTCAATTCTATGTTAATACCCTTTTATATGGTGTGGCTCTGATTCTGAGTTGGATCCAAGGAGCACTGTTATAAATCATTTCCCTGCACACATATTGTCATACCTGATCCAGTTCAGCAACCCTGTTAAGTTAAATGATATTAGCTTTGTTTTCCAAAGGAATAAATTACATTTTAAGATGTGTCTGTCAGAGCAAAAACATAACATAAACCTAATGTATAAGAAAGTATTATTTTAATTATACTTTTTTGATCAGTAAACGGTAAATAGTAATATGCGATCATTTTAGCAAAGATTGAAAAGAAAGAAGAATAAAAAATGCTAGAGATTACACAATTATGATTTGATAACACTCTTTTACGCAAATGTATTTAGATCTCTAATATACATATACTTTTGTGTCCCTCCCCTACCACCTTGCTTCCCCTGGGCCTTTCTGCGTTCTGCACCGTTTGCTTATACCTCCATCCTTAACCATGGCTCGACTACTTACATGTACTTACGAGATGAGCTTAAAATGCCACTGTTCCTGCAAAATCTTCTCCAGCTCTTGTAGACTGGGAAGGTCCTTCTGATGTTAAATTATATATCTCTATGTGCTTTGTGTATCAAATGTATCACAATTGTAATCCTTGTTTGCCTCTCTCACTGGACTATAAGATTCTTGAGGGCAAGGGTCAAGCTGTCCTTGCTCATTCTTTTATCTGTAGCACATTGTCAGGGCCAGGTACAGTAAGTTGACTGGCTGAATCAGTGGAACTTTTCCCATGTCAACAACTGTTCTTTGAAAATTATTCTTAGTGACTTTATAACATCCCACTGAAACATAATCCATTTTGCCATTTATGTTTGCAAAGCTGGACTTAAGCAGCATTTTAAGATTGTAAAATTCTATGCTATTTCTTGCAATACTATTACACTACTTTTCTGAACAGTCAATTCTCATTTGCATTTTATGAGTGGAAGAAAGCAGTTTTAGGAAAAATGAAAAACAGTATGTTTATATTTGTCATTGGAGCATGTTTTTCTAGATTCATCTAGGATATGATGTTTGGAGATTTTTTATGACTTTAATCTACTGTCAATGAAGACTTTGGGTGATTTAGTGAGAGCTGGGTATATTCTTTTTTCTGTATCCTATCTCCCAGTCCAAAATCCTTAGCAGCTGTAAGGATCTCTCTAATCTATCTTATATTTATTTCAGTCCATGGTGTAAGGTTGGACTCTAACAACTTTTTCCCAAGTGATGAACCAGTTGTCTAAGCTCCATTTATTGAAAATCCATTCTTTTTTCAATGATTACAGATGGCGCATATACATAAATACCTGTACTTTTAGATTTTATTTTCCCCTTCCTGACCTTTGTCATTCTAGCACTCACACTACACCATTTTAATTAGAGTAACTCTATTAATCAGAGTTTTCCAGAGAAAAAGAACCATTAGGATATGTCTCTCTCTGTGTGTATACATATATATATATATATATTTTTTTTTTTTTTAGCATTTTTTAACTTTATTTTGTACATTTAATAATTGAAAATATAAACAATTAAAAACTAAAAAGTAAACACAGGTGAATAAATATACACATTTCTCAATTAAATGTAGTGGATACATATACATTTTTTCTTTTAACCAAACAATATATTACTCAATATATTTGGTTCATAGTAACACATTCATACAGTATTAGTCCTTTTGTGTCTGGCTTGCTTCACTCAACATAATGTCCTCCAGGTTCATCCATATTGCCATATGCTTTATGACTTCATTTCTTCTTACAGCTGCATAATATTCCATCATGTGAATAGACCACAGTTTGTTTATCCATTCATCTGTTGATGGACACCCAGGTTGTTTTCAACTTTTGGCAATGGTGAATAATGTGGCTATGAACATCGGTGTGCAGATGTCTGTTCGTGTCACTGCTCTCAGTTCTTCTGGGTATATACCCAGTAGTGGTATTGCAGGGTCACGTGGCAAGTCTATATTCAATTTCTTTAGGAACTGCCAAACAGTCCTCCATAGTGGTTGTACCATTCTGCATTCCCACCAACAGTGAAGAAGTGTTCCTGTCTCTCCACATCCTCTCCAACACTTGTAGTTCTCTGTCTTTTTAATAGTGGCCATTCTGGTAGGTGTGAAATGATATCTCATTGTAGTTTTGATTTGCATTTCCCTAATCATGAGTGATGTTGAGCATTTCTTCATGTGTTTTTTTGCCATTTGTATGTCTTCTTCAGAGAAATGTCTATTCAAGTCTTTGGCCTATTTTTTAATTGGGTCATTTGTCTTTTTATTGTTGAGTTGTAACATCTCTTTATATATCGTGGATATTAAACCCTTATCAGATATGTGGTTTCCAAATATTTTTTCCCATTGAGTTGGCTGCCTTTTCACCCTTCTGACAAAGTCCTGTGAGGTGCAAAAGTGTTTAATTTTGAGGAGGTCCCATTTATCTACTTTTTCTTTTGTTGCACGTGCTTTGGGTGTGAGGTCCAAGAAACCACCACCTACTACAAGGTCTTGAAGATGTTTCCCTACATTTTCTTCTAGTAGTTTTATGGTCCTGGCTTTTATATTTAGATCTTTTATCCATTTTGGGTTGATTCTTGTATAGGGGGTGAGAGAGGGGTCCTCTTTCATTCTTTTGGTTGTAGATATTCCCAACACCATTTGTTGAAGATACTGTTTTTGCCCATCAGCGTGGGCTTGGTAGGTTTGTCAAAAACCAGTTGACTGTATAGGAGAGGGTATATTTCTGGATTCTCAATTCTATTCCACTGATCGATATGTCTATCTTTATGCCAGTACCATGCTGTTTTCACCACTGTAGCTTTGTAATATGTTTCAAGGACAGGCAGTGAAATTCCTCCCACATTGCTCTTCTTTTTTAGAATACTTTTGGCTCTTTGGGTGCACTTACCCTTCCAGCTGAATTTGGTAATTGCCTTCTCTAATTCTGTAAAGTAAGCTGTTGGGATTTTGATTGGTATTGCATTGAATCTGTAAATCAGTTTGGGCAAGATTGACATCTTCATGATATTTATTCTTCCAATCCATGAACACGGAATGTCTTTCCATTTGTGTAGGTCTTTTTAAATTTCTTTTAGCATTGTTTTGTAGTTTTCTGCATATAGATCCCGTACTTCTTTGGTTAAATTAATTCCTAGGTATTTGAGTCTTTTTGTTGCTATTAAAAATGGAATTTTCCTCCTGATTTCCTCCTCAGATTGTTCAGTACTAGTGTACAAAAACATTACTGATTTTTGCGTGTTGATCTTGTATCCTGCCACTTTGCTGAACTCATTTATTAGTTCAGGTAGCTTTGTTGTAGATACTTCAGGATTTTCTAAATACAGGATCATGTCATCCGCAAACAGTGAGAGTTTTACTTCCTCTTTTCCTATTTGGACGCCTTTAATTTTTTTGTCTTGTCTAATTGCCCTCGCTAGAACTTCTAGTACAATGTTGAATAACAATGGTGACAGTGGGCATCCTTGTCTTGTTCCTGGTCTTAGGAGGAAAGCTTTCAACCTTTCCCCATTGAGTATGATGTTGGCTGTGGGTTTTTCATATATACCTTTTATCATATTGAGGAATTTTCCTTTTATTCCTATCTTTTGAAGTATTTTTTTTTATCAAATAAGGATGTTGGATTTTGTCGAATGCCTTTTCTGCATCTATTGAGATGATCATGTGGTTTTTTTCCTTCAATTTGTTAATGTGGTGTATTACCTTGATTGATTTTCTTATGTTGACCAGCCTTGCATACCAGGAATAAATCCCACTTGGTCGTGATGTATAAGTCTTTTGATATGCTGTTGGATTCGATTTGCAAGTATTTTGCTGAGAATTTTTCTATCTATGTTCATTAGAGAGATTGGTCTGTAATTTTCTTTTCTTGTGGAATCTTTATCTGGCTTTGGTATTAGGGTGATGTTGGCTTCATAAAATGTGTTGGGTAATTTTCTGTCCTCTTCAATTTTTTGGAAGAGTTTAAACAGGATTGGTGTTAATTCTTTTAGAAATGCTTGGTAGAATTCACCTGTGAAGCCATCTGGTCCTGGACTTTTCTTTGCTGGGAGATTTTTTATGACAGATTCAATCTCCTTAATTGTGATTGGTTTGTTAAATTCTTGTATTTCTTGTTGTGTCAGTGTAGGTTGGTTGGTTATGAGTTTTTAGAAATTTGTCCATTTCATCCAGGTTGTGTAGTTTGTTGGCATATAGTTTCTCATAATATCCTCTTATGATTCTTTTTATTTCTGCAAGGTCATTTGTAATTTCCCCCCTTTCGTTTCTTATTGTATTTATTTGCATCTTCTCTCTTTTTTTCTTTGTCTGGTGAGGGGTTTGTCAATTTTATTGATCTTCTCAACCAGCTTTTGGTTTTGTTGATTTTCTCTGTTGTTTTTCTGTTCTCATTTTCATTTATTTCTGCTCTAATCTTTATTATTTCTTTCCTTCTTTTTGCTTTGGGATTGGTTTGCTGTTCTTTTTCTAGTTTCTCAAGTTGTTCAGTTAAATCTTTGAGTTTAGCTCTTGTTTTTTAATATAGGCATTTAGGGCTATAAATTTCCCTCTCAAGTCTGCCTTCGCTGTATCCCATAAGTTTTGATACGTTGCGTTCTCATTTTCATTTGCCTCAATATATTTACTGATTTCACTTGCAATTTCTTCTTTGACCCACCGAATATTTAGGAGTGTGTTGTTCAGTCTCCACGCATTTGCAAATTTACTTTATTCCTGTCTGTTATTGATTTCTAGTTTCATTCTATTATGGTCTGAGGAGGTGCTTTGTATAATTTCTATCCTTTTATATTTATTGAGAGCTGTATTGTGACCTAACATGTGGTCTATCCTGGAGAAAGATCCATGGACACTTGAGAAGATTGTATAACCCGCTGAGTTTGGATGCAGTGTTCTGTATGTGTCTGTTAGGTGTAACTTGTTTATCATATTGTTCAAGTTCTCTGTTTCCTTGTTGATCTTCTGTCTAGTTGTTCTATCTAATGATGTGAGAGGGGTGTTGAAGTCTCCAACGATTATTGTAGAAATGTCTATTTCTCCCTTCAGTTTTGCCAGAGTTTGTCTCATATATTTTGGGGCACCCTGGTTAGGTGCTTAGATATTTATGACTGTTATATCTTCCTGGAGGATCGTCCCTTTTATTAATATATAATGGCCTTCCACATCTCTTATCACTTTTTTGCATTTGAAATCTGTTTTGTCTGATATTAGTATAGCTACCCCTGCTCTTTTCTGCTTACTATTCACGTGGAGTATCTTTTTCCAACCTTTTACTTTCAGTCGATTTGTATCCTTTGGTCTGAGGTGAGTTTCTTGTAAGCAGCATATGGACGGCTCATGTTTTTTTATCCATTCTGTCAGCCTATATCTTTTGATTGGGGAATTTAATCCATTCACATTCAATGATATTACTGAAAATGCACTATTTATTTCCTCCATTTTATTCTTTGGTTTTCATATATCATCTCATTTTTGTCTCTCTCTTTACTCTTTTGGTTATCCTTTCTGCTTTTCTTTCTTCTATACTCTCCTCCAAGCCTCTCTCTCCTGTCTTTTTCTTTCAGGTTCTAAGGCTTTCTTTAATATTTCCTGCAAAGATGGATTCTTTTTTGCAAACTCTCTTAGTTTCTGTTTGTTTGAGAATACTTCATATTCACCTTCATATTTGAAGGACAGTTTTGCTGGATAAAGAATTCTCGGCTGGCAGTTTTTCTCTTTCAGTTTCCTAATTGTATCATACCACTGTCTTCTCGCCTCCATGGTTTCTGAAGAGAAATCTGCACTAAGTCTTACTGTTTGTCCTTTGTACGTGATCATTTGCTTCTCCTCTTGCTGCTCTGAGAATTTTCTCTTTATCTTTTACATTTGACATTCTGAATAATATGTGTCTTGGCGTAGGTCTATTTGGATTTATTCTTATTGGGGTACGGTGTGCTTCTTGAACATGTTAAGTTCATTTCTTTTGTTAGACTTGGGAAATTTTCAGCTATTATTTCCTCAAATACTCTTTCTGCCCCTTTTCCTTTCTCTTCCCCTTCTGGAACTCCCATGACACGTGTGTTCTTGCGTTTTGTGTTGTCATTCAACTCTCTGAGCCCCTGCTCAATTTTTTCCATTCCTTTCTCTCTTCAATTTTAGCTGCTCTGTCTTCGGTATCACTTATTTTTTCTTCTATCATTTCGAGTCTGCTGTTGTATGCCTCAAATGTATTTTTGACTTCACCTATTGTGTCTTTCATTCCCATGAATTCCGCTATTTTTCTGTTCAGGATTTCAAATTCTTCTTTGCATTCGCTCAGTGACTTCTTGATGTCATTTATCTCTTTAACTATATTCTCTTTCATCTCATTAATTTGATTTTGGAAATGTGTGCTCATCTCACTGATTAGTTCTCTCAAATTCTGCATCTCTTCTGGGACTTTGCTGTATTCCTTTTCTTGGGCCATGTCTTCTATTTTCTTAGTATGGCTCATAATTTTTTGCTGGTGCTTAGGCATCTGGTTAGTTTGTATTTTACTTAGATGCTCTATCTCTTTCTCTTTTATGGGGTTTTAGTGGCAGGAGGCTGTGAGTTACCACAGTTCTTTGAATTTTGGCTCAACCTTGATTGTTAGGATTGTTCTGCTGGTTGCTCAAAACTGGGCACTGGACCCAGTAATTGGTTGTAGAGTCGTTTCCTAGGGCCTTGGGCAGGGAGGCTATAGAGGCCAGGAAAAGCCTCTCTTGCTTATTAATTTTCTTATGTGCACTTCCTTGGTCTGCCAGGAGATGGCGCTGTTTGGCAGCTCTCAATTCAATGCCTGGTCGGAGCGTATTTGTTGTGACACAGACCAGATCAATGTGATAGAGCTTCCTGTGTGGGGGCTAGGAGCCCTGTGATTCAAACTTTCTGAGACAGTTCTCCAGACTTCTCTCATAGCGCCCCCCTTTTCCCAGCTAGGAAATATTTCCACTCCCCTCTGAATCCTCAACAGTCAGTCCCTGTTAGTAGAGGAGGAGATTGGGAGGTTTGTATATCTTTAGCCCCTTGCAGGCTCCAAGGCAAACAATGGCACAGCCCCACCCAGCCTGGAAGAGCTCTCGGGACAGGGCAGACCAAACCTGGGAGTCCAAAGCAGGGTCAGCCCCAGGCTCTCTCTCACCTCTGGCGTGGAGTCCTCAACAATTAGTCCAGGGTAGAAGAGAGGGAGGTTGTGAGGGTCGGATTTCTCCTGTCCTTCGTAGGCTCCCAGGGCAAACTGCCATGTGGAAGGGCCCGTGGGGCTCTGCAGCCCAAATTTACAGGTCAGAACCTGAGTCAGCCTAAGGCTGTGTCCCTCTCTCTCCCCTTTCTGGGAGTGGCAGATCCCTGAAGCCCCCTTTGTCTGTTGTCGTAGGCCCAGAGGCCCGAGAATTCTGAAGAGTGTGGGGGAGGGTGCCGGCAGCAGCAGAAGCTGCTACTTCCAACTCACAGCTCTGTAGTCGCGATTTCCCTCTTCTGTCCCTCTCTCCTCTGGGTGGTGTGCAGCCTTCACCTGGTGACCTAAACCCTAGAAGATCTTTTTCGGAGCTGTTTCAGGCTGTCCTCTAGCTATTTTTCTGGAGAAGAGATTCCCGTGTCATACTAGTCCGCCATCTTCCCAGAAGTCTCCATATATTTTTTTTTAAGAGATTTTTTTTTTAAGGAATTGGCTCATGCTGTTGTGGGGGCTGATAAGCTCAAAATTTGTAGGGCAGGACGGCAGGCTGGAAACTCAGGCAGGATTTCAGTGCTGCAGTGTTGAGGCAGAATTTCTTCTCCTTCTCTCCCCTACCTCACCCTCTATCTCCTTCCCCACGCCCTTATTTTCTTTGAGGAGTTGTATAGTCCTGGTTCTTATATTTAGGTATTTGATTCATTCTGAGATAATTTTTGTATATGGTGTGAGATATGGGTCCCCCTCTCCCCCACCCCCATTCTTTGCCTTCGGGAAACCCTCCGTTTTTGCTCTTAATGCCTTCAAGCCATTAAAGGTAATCTTCTTACTTACAATGAACTGATTATTGCTGTTGGTCACATCTACAACATACCTTCACAGCCATCTACACCAGAGATTGACCAGACATCTGGGAGCCAGAGCTTAGTGAGGTTGGCACATATAATTAACCATTGCAGTACCAGTATAAAACTTTTAACTTCTGATAGAGCCATTCTTCTCTTATTACTCTTCTTTTTCAAAAGTTTCCTGGCTATTCTAGTGCATTCTTCTGGGTGACTATAGATTACTTTTTAAGGTCTAAAGAAAATTGCTACTAGTATTTTTTTTTTTTTTTTGAGTATAGCACTTTTTTAAATTAGAGAAGTAATAGGTTTACAGAATAATCATGCACAAAATACATAAAACACAGAATTTCCATTATTATTATTAAACATTGTATTAGTATGGTACATTTGTTGTAAGTCATGAAAGAACATTTTTATAATTGTACTATTAAGTATAGCCCCTAGTTTATAATAGTGTTCACTATTGTATTGTACAGTTCTTTGTTTTAAAATTTTTATTCTACTAACATTTATACAACCTAAAATTTCCCCTTTTAACTACACTCACATATGTAATTCATTGCTGTTAATTACTTTTATAATGTTGTGCTACCATCATCAACATCCATTACCAAAACTTTACAATCAACCCAGATAGAAACACTGTACAATTTAAGCATTAACTCTCCATTCCCTACACTGAGCCCAGCCCCTGGTAACCTATATTATAGATTCTGGCTCTTATGAGTTTTGTTTATTCTAATTTTTTCACATCAGTCATATCATATAATACGTGTCCTTTTGTATCTGGTTTATTTCACTCAACATGATGTCTTCAATGTTCATCCATGTTGTTGCATCCATGAGAACTTCATTTCTTTTTACTGCTAAATAATATTTCATTGTATTCATATGTATCACTTTTTGTTTCTCCGTTTTTCAGTTGATGGACACTTGGGTTGCTTCCATCTTTTGGCAATTGTGAATAATGCCACTGTGAACATTGGTGTATAAATACCTGTTAGAGTCCCTGCTTTCAGTTCTTTGGGGTATATGCCTTGTAATGGGATTTCTGGGTCAAAGGATAATTCTGTACTTAGTTTTCTGAGGAATTGCCAAACTGTCTTACACAGTGGCTGCACCATTTTACATTCCCACCAGCAGTGAATGAGGGTTCCTGTTTCTCCACATCTTCTCTAATACTTGCAATTTTCTTTTTTTTTTTTTTTTAAAAAAAAATTGGTATTCTAGTTGATGTGAAATGATATCTCATTGTAGCTTTGATTTGCAGTTCCCTAGTGGCTAATGATGTTGAGCATCTTTTTGTGTGCTTTTTGGCCATTCATATATCCTCTTTGGAGAAATGTCTATTCAGGTCTTTTGCCCATTTTTTAAATGGGCTATTTGTCTTTTTATTGTTGAGTTGTAGGATTTCTCTATATATTCTGTTGATTAAATCCCAATCAGATATGTGTTTTCCAAGTATTTTCTCCTATTGAGTAGGTTATCTTTTCACTTTCATGATAAAGTCCTTTGCACAAAAGTTTTTAATGAAATTTTTCCCATTTATGAAATTTTTCTTTTGTTGTTTGTGAATTGGGTGTAAAGTCTAAGAAACCATTGCCTAACACAGGATCCTGAAGATGCTTCCCTATGTTTTCTTTTAGGAATTTTATAGTCCTGGTTTTTATATTTAGGTCTCTGATTCAGTCTGAGTTAATTTTTGTGTATGGTGTGAGATGTGGGTCTTCCTTCAATCTTCTGCATGTGGATATCCGGTTTTCCCAGGACCACTTATTGAAGAGGCTGTTCTTTCCCAATTGAGTGGACTTGGCAGCCTTGTCAAAAATCAGTTGGCCATAGAAGTGAGGGTCTGTTTTGGAGCTCTCAGTTTTATTCCATTGATCTATATGTGTGTCCTTGTGCCAGTACCATGCTGTTTTGACCACTATAGCTTTGTAATAAGTTTATCAAGAAGTGTGAGTCGTTTGACTTCATGCTTCCTTTTCAAGATAATTTTGGCTATTTGGGGCCCCTTTGCCCTTCCAAATAAATTTTGTTGATTGGCTTTTCCATTTCTGCAAAGTAAGCTGTTGGAGTTTTGATTGGGATTGCATTGAATCTCTAATCATTGTGGATAGAATTGAAATCTTAACAATATTTAGTCTTCCAGTCCATGAATACTTAATGTCCTTTCATTTATTTAGGTCTTCTTTGGTTTCTTTTATCAATGTTTTGTGGTTCTCTGTATACAAGTCCTTTATGTAAACAGTTGCTATTGTAAATGAAATTTTTTCTTGATTTTCTCCTCAAATTGCTCATTACTAGTGTATAGAAACACTACTTACTTTTGCATGTTGATCTTGTACCCCCACCACTTGGCTGAATTTGTTTATTAGCTCTAGTAGCTTCATTGTAGATTTTTTGGGACTTCCTTTATATAGGATCATGTCATATGCACATTGTAAAAGTTTTACTTCTTCATTATTTCTTTTTCTTTCCTGATTTCTCTGGCTAGAACTTCCAACCATATATAAAAATTGAGATGGAATGAAAAATGGAATTAATGCTTTATAAGGTTAGTCCATTTTCTAGGAAGCATTAAAAGTCTGGACATAATAGAGTTTTCTGAATCAAGGATGCATGTTGTAATTTCAAGCATAATTGATAAAAGGATAGTGAGAGTATGACTACTACCAAGCTAATAGTAGGAGAAATGAAATCATAAAAAAATAATTAATTCAGAGAACCTTATGTAAGTGAACTGTGTAAAATTAAAGATGCATATAAAAATGATGCAAAGAAAAAAAGGCCAAGAGGAAAATTACAAGGCAATTCTAAACAAAGTTTAAAATAGTAAGATAAAAACTGGCAGGAAAATAGGAATAAAATGAGGAAGAGGAGACAACTATATATCAGTAAAGTGGTAGACCCATATGCAGCCATATAAGTATTTGTGTTAAATACTAATGGATTAAACATTCCATGAAAAGGCACAGAATGTTAGAATTAATGAAAACACAAGGCCCATTCATAGTCTCTAGAAGAGATGCATTTTAAATATAAATTCAAGCTAGCCTGAAAATAAATGGATTGAAAAAGATACATTGTACAAACAGTAAACATAAGTAAAGACTGGCTGAATAACAGATTTCAAAACAAAATGTATTACTAGAGATTGCCAGAGACACTTTATAAAATGACCAATTGAAAAGGAAAATATAGGAATCATAAATATGTATGTGTCTAATATAGAATTAAACGTAGAAAAATAGATACTTGTACAATCATAGATGTTACTCTTAAGGCTCCTCTCAGCAATTGATAGAACAGCTAGACAAAAAAATCAGCAAGCCATAGAGCAATACTATCAACCACCTTGATAGAGTTGGTATTTATTGGCCCTACACCCCCAATGGCAGAATCCACGCTCTTTGTAAGTGCTCATGGTACATCCATCAGGGTGGACCATGTTCTGGGTCATAAAACAAGTCTCAATAAATTCGGAAAGATTTGCAGTTATACAGGGTATGGTATGTTTTGTGACCACAATAGAATTAATTAGAAATCAACATTAAGATAACCAAAAATATACAAAGTATATGTAAATTAAACAACACGTTAAGTCATTTGAAAGTATTTTTAAATGATGATGAAAATAAAACATATCAAAATTAATGGAATGTAGCTAAAGGAGTGCTTAGAGTGAAATTTATAGCCTTAAGTGCCTGTATTTGAAAATAATAATGGTCTCAAGTCAATAGCCTACCTAAGCTTACTTTCTAAGAAACTAGAAAAAATAGAGCAATTTAAACTCAAAGCAAACAGAAAGAAGGAAACAATAGAGATAAGATCAGAAATCAGTTAGATAGAAAACAGAAAAATAATAGAGAATGATTAATGAAATCAGAGCTAGTTCTTTGGGAAAAAAAATCAACATAATGAGGAATTTCTAGGAGATTGATGAAGACAAAAAAAGAAGTAAAACATGAATTACCAGTAGGGGCTGAAGAAAAATTTAGAAAACTTGAACAGCCTATATCAATGAAAAGAACTGAATTAGTTAATACTCGTTAATGCTAACTAGAACACTTCCCAACTTATAAGGCCACTGTCACCCTCCTTCTAGTAATCAAACAAGGCTGTCATAAGAAAGGGGAACTATAGCTCAATGTCACTTGTGAACATAAATGCAAAATTTCCTAATTAAATATTAACAAATTGAGTCCAACAACCTGTTCAAATGACCAAATAAGGTTTATTCCTGGAATACATTAAGATCTGAAAATAAATCCACAAAATTCTTCTCATTAATAGAATTATGATCATTTCAACAATTGTAGAAAAAGCGTTGGCCAAAATTCAACATCCTTTCATAACAAAATCTATCAGCAGACTAAGTAAAGGGAACTTATTGAGCATGTTTAAGGGTACCTATTAAAAAACCTACAGCTTACAAGAAGTGCAAAGCAGAAAGGCTCAATGCGTTCTCCCTAAGATCAAGGCGAGGATGTCTGCCCTCACCACTTTTATTTAACGTTGTATTGAAAGTTTGATCTAGGACAATGAAGCAAGAAAAAGAAACAAAAGACATACAGTTTGGAACAGAATAAAGAAAGTTGTCCTTCAGACAACTTCATTGTGTGGGTAGAAAACCCACAAAAATAGAAACAATTGAAGCTAATAAGTGGGTTTAGTAAGGCTTCAGGATCTTGTATCAATACATAAAAGTCAATTGTATTTCTACATAGTGGGAAAATAAAGTTAAAAATATATTAAAAAAAAAAAAAAAAAAAGTAAAAACTGCCCCAGTTCCATAAAAAAATAATTAGGAACAATTTCAATTAAAGATGTGCAAGAACCTTCCACAGAAAATTGCAAAACATTGCCTTGGGCTTTTAAAAAACTAAATAAATGAGAGAGACCTTGTTCATGGATTGGAAGACAATTTATTAAGATAGCAGCCCCCCCCCCCCCCCCCAACAAATTGATCTATAGACTAGATACAATTCCAATTAAAACCCTAACAGACTTTATCAAGGAATTTGACAGGCTAATTTAAAAATTTATATTGAAAACAAATGAATCTTGACAGGTCAATGCAACTGTCAATAAATGAAACCTTGATATAGATACTCTGGAGAGTTAGTTTTTTAAGCTTCAAACCATGCCTTTATTTATTTATTTAAGAAACTTATTTATGATCTGGGAACAGCGAAAGGTTCCTAGAAGAAAACCGTTTCTAGCAACTTCTGTTGGACCACATTAAAAATCCTTAGTACCTCAATGATGGACTTAAAAATACATTTTAAAAATTGACAGGAAACTTTTGGTGTTTAGTATTCTTTATAGGTAGAATGCATGCAAATAAAATTTCCCTGGGATTTATTTTTTTATAATCCTTTCCTCCCCTTTTTCGATAGCATACTTCCAGATAAATGTTACTGAAAACTTTAGCCTTGTAATGTAAAATGCTTTTAGGATTATTTTCACCTTGTAACTGAATGGAAGAATGTGTTAGTGTGCATGTGTTTGTGTGAGTGCGTGCATGTGTGTGTGTTTTATTCAGGAATAGACTAGATTTATGTTAATTTTGTATTGTATAAATGGAAAATATCTGAATGGTCTCACCCATTTTTATAGGGAAGAATGGACAGAAGCTATCCAGGCCGTAGCAGACAGACTTCAGAGGCAAGAAGAGGAGAGAATGAACTGTAGTCCAACGTCTCAAATTGATAGCATAGGGGAGGAAGAGATGGATGCTTCCACAACCCATCATAAAAGAAAGGTAGAAAACACAGATATCTTACTCCCCTCCTCAGTACTACACTTAATTTGTCTGGGAGAAATATGGTAAAAAGTGAATTTGCAAAAAAAGCCATCAGCAATTATTTTCTGATATGCACGCATATATATATTTTTAAATCCATGTGAATCTAAATGTCTCATGGTTAAAACCAAGTAATGGAATCATCACCTTATTTCAGTGGTTCAGCACTTTTAACGTTGATTGCTAATAGGGTTTGTTATAAAGTTGTGACTGATGAGCCATAGTACTACTTCTTAATGTGCATCGATTCCTTAATGTTTTTTTTTTTGTTTTTTTTTTTATTTTTATTTTTATTTTTATTTTATTTTATTTTTTTTTTTATTATGGGTAAAAATCAAAATTCTCACAATACATACAAACATTTGCAAAATGATATATAAATATATATGCATATATGTGTATTTGCTTACAAAAATGTTATTTATATATATATATATATACATATATTTTAAGAGGTGCTTAGATTACCTAAAATATTACACGGAACCCACTGGGATTCCCATGTTGCCCACCTTAATACCATTTTTAAAACATGGAAGTAAAATGTTTTTGCTAATGATTGGTCTTTTTCCATTTGGCATTCTGTGTTCTCCTGAAAGCAGAAGCAGAAGTGGCTCTGGCTATACTTCCGGCCTGGTGCCCCCAGCCTCACTAATGTCAGCGGGAAGGTGAACAAACTTGGAAATAATAGCTTTGTATTTTTATGGTTGCTTCTAAACCAACGAGGGACACTTTTCCATCCCTCAATATTCCAGAATAATAAGTGCCAATTCATATTTTTATGGGACTTGTTGCTATGTTCTTCACGGCTATAGAGAATTAAAAAGGACTTCTTTATGTCAGAACTTTATTTCAGGATTAATCTAAAGGTACAGGTGTTAAAAAGAAATGAACATAACATTTATCATTTAATCTTCTTGTAGGAAACCACTAATTTTTGAGGTATTATCCATGTAATTTGTTATTAGCACAGTGATTAAGAGCTCTTTGAAATTAGGCTGCCTGTATTCAAATCCTCCCTCTTCAATATGCTAACTGTGTGAACTTGGTGAAGTTATATAGTCACAACTTAGAATTAATTATTGTTTCCTTGTGTGAGATTTCAATTCTAATTTGAATTCAATTCTATGCTTGATCTTGGCTAGATGTGTGAGAACTTTTTCTGTCTTCCTTGGAGACTTTGCCTCTCCCAGTTGGTTAACCTGAACCCCACTTTTCTTTGAAATTAGCATTACTTCCCTTGCTCCTTAGTACTTGCAAAAAAAAAAAAAGCATGATCTAGCTTAGCTACCTACTCACATATAAGTAAGCTTCTCTTGCAAGTGCAAAATTAACATGAAATTTGACGATGTTGATAATTTTAAAATTGCATCTCCATTAATCTTGTCCTTTGAACTATAAACTTCCCCATTCAAAAGCAATTTTCCTTACTTAAGCAGAATTAAAATTGTTAAGAATTAAAACCAAGATTAATAAACTGTGCTATGGCAGTTAGAGATTGGAAGTGGGGGAGTTTATAACACCCTAACTAGAAGTGCTGTGACTAATGGATGGAAGAAATGAAAGTGGGAATTTACCAGGAGGACTTTGAATGAAGGGGGATGAATATCTTGAAAGATTTAAAATTAGTAAATTATATATATATATATATATATATATATATATATATATATATATTTTTAACATTTTGCCAATTTGCTTTTATTATTTTATGATGAGAATATTATAGAGACATTTTTTTCTTCTAAAGCCTGGTTATAAATGAAATTTAATAAAAATTCCCTCTTGCACAGTTACCAATATGGATCATCTTAGAATCCATCCCCATCACTAATTATCGATTTTAAGCATTTATTGTATATTTATTTTGTGCCAGGCTCTGAGCAGTACTTTTATATGTATCATTTCATATAATTCTCAAAAGAGTCATCTGAGGTAAGTACTACTATTATCATCCCATTTTACAGCTGAGTCATCTGAGACTCAGAGAAGTTAGTTCCTTGAGCACGCATATGAACTTTTTTTGTTTGTTTTGGTTTGGTTTTTTTGTTTGTTTAGCATATAAACTTTTGATTATTACATTGTACAACTTCAGTATGCAACTTCTTTCTTTTTCTTGGTTCATATGTTCTGAACCTCAATAACCTCTGTAATTGTTATGCTCATAGTGTAACCAGTTGTATTAGAAACAAAATTATGCAGATAATTCTCTCTTGTGCTGTACTCTGTCCCTCAGTATTATAAAAAAACGGTTGTAATTAACATGTTTGGGTATTGGTTAATTTCATTTTATGTCAGACCACAAGCATCGGCAGAATTTCAACATGACTGAGCTGTGGTAGAGTGTGAGGACCTGGGGGTCTGATTGTCTGAGTTCTAATCCTGGCTCCACCACTTGTGCAGTCGTGGGGAAAGTTTCTTCATCCTTCTGTCCTTTAGTTCTTTCATTAACAACGAAGGGATAATAATGAACTTAACTCATATACTTGTGAGGATTAAAATGAGGAAATATTGTAAAGTGCTTTTTTAAAAAAAGTGCTCGATAAATCTTAGTTATGCCAGCTAGTATTCTACTTCATCCACATGAAGAGAATTAAACATAAAGATCTTCTGCAGCCAGATTATTTTATAATTATCTCACCAAAACTAAAGTCTCCAAAATGACAAATAGATAGGAGAGCCTCTCCTATTTTGAATTTATTTGGGTTTCACTGTCTTATTTGGAATATACTTGATTTCCATTGTTCTTCTTGATTTCATTAGTTTTAAAATTAAATAGTTTTAAATAGTTTAAAATGAGAGTGTAGAAAAATAGAAAGTTTGTACCATCCATTATCTTTTCAATAATGGTCCTAATGACTTAGTAAAAATTCGTGAAATATTAGTCACTTCCCTAAGAAAAATGGCTCTAGAACTCTCCTTTGTTTGTATCAGTTATTATGAAAAGATATCCAGATTATTTTTATTTAATTTCAGGCTGTAAACCCAAATATTCTGAAATAAAATAAGAATATCCTTCTCATAATTTACAGAACACATTTACTTTGCTTACTTTCTGAGAAATGGGCAGTAGGTGAAGAGAATGGCACCCGATTATGGTGGCTGTTTTGAGAGTGGTGGTGACTGCTGGCTCTTCCTGGAGCAGATGGTTATTTCACTTAGTGTTAGAGTATTGTCACCGTGTTTTGAGTTAAAATCTCTTTTGGACAGGGAAGGATATTGGGTGGTGGAAAAAAGAGATAAGGGTCTCACAGTCAGATGTAATTGTGTTCTGGGTTTGCATTAAAAGCTGGTGTTTTGAAAGAATTTGATTAGAGGACTCAGAAGTGCCTGATCTTGGTCCATCTACCCTGAAAAGGATCTCAAGGAGCACAGCTTACAAGGATAAACAGCCAAATGAGGGCCAAAGTTCTACTTAAATTTTTAAAAATAATAATAAATGTTATTTTTAGAGAAGTTTTAGATTTACAGAAAAATTACCCTGAAAGTATTAGGAGTTCCCATATAGCTCCTCCCTCATTGTCCCCTATTTTTATTAACATCTTACATTAGTGTGGTACATTTGTTACAATTGATGAACCATTATTGAAGCCCTGCTACTAACCAAGGTCTATAGTTTACATTGTGGTTTATGCTTTGTGCTGTACAGTGTTACAGGCTTTGACAAATGTATAGTAAGGCCTCTCTGGGAGCAGCTGTTTATAATTTCATAATCAGTACCTCATATCGTCCCAATAAGTCTGACTCCAGATCTTGGGATTGTGTCACTTAATACCAGGATACAGTTGCTCAAAGCAGTGACTAGTATGCAGAGCAAGAAAGAAGAAAAGACGGAAGAGATGGAAGGACCTGGTGAAATCACGCAGTCTGGCACTGCATGGATCTGCTTACTGCGTGGAAGCTGGGGTGGCATAATAAGTGTTGTAGGACCTGACAAATCAGATGAGCTCCTCCTCTTCCCGTGAGAAAGAGCACCAGAGGAGGTGGGCAGAGGCGCAAACTGGCCAGGAGGATCCTTCTCCACTTTGTACTTAGTGCCCCCCAGGGATTTATTTGGTTTAGTTTTTACGTTACAAGTGTGAATATCTGGAATTTGTCTTTTGACCAAATATGCTAATGCCTACATATTTCTTTTCTTAGAGGTCCTTCGTATCCCTCATCAACATATATGACATTTTTGTTTATTATTTTAACCTGCATTTGTAGATAAGACAGTCTTTCTTCCTATATTCTAGTGTATGTGATTTGAATGCATTCATTGAGCATTTATTATGTATATATCACTTAACCTAAAAAAGCCACATTATTAACATATTAGAGACTATGTAAAGGGAAGGAGCATATAACTATGTAAAAATTTCCCTAATAAATTCTTAGGATCAGATTCTGGAAGATTAATTCTTTTGGAGAATAGCTATGCTCCCATTTTTTTAATTAAAGTCTTATAGTATCTTTTCCCTTAATTCTATCCAAAAGATGAAAGCATTTTGTAATAGATTACATTTCATTTGTAAAGACCAGATAATTGCTGTGTATACCCAGCTGAATGTAAGCATTTGGTATCAAAGATGCTTTTTAAATTTTCTGAAGTTTTGTCAAAATAGATAAGAAATCTGTTTTTTATTTTATCACATAGAATGCTTTTTACTAATATTATTTTCCATGCAAATTCCATTTCTTATTTTTTTTAAGGTTGACAGGCAAACTGACAGAACTGTGAAATTCAGAGTTAAGGCTGTCATACTTTCTCCAACCTCATTGTCCCTAAGAATTACAGTCTTTAAAAAATATAATAATGTTCTATAATTATATATTGCAGTTCATCTGAAAATGTCTTAAAGCAATTTGCAAGTTATTTTTTGTTTCTTACTCCCAAGAACACAGGCACATTTTATTTGATATTTAGTTTTAGGGTACAACAAGTTACCGTTTTCTATTGCTATTAGATAAAAATGAGGAAGGTACTGCTCAAATGACTTTGAACTATAAAATGGCATTATGGCCTGGTTATGAGAGTAATATTCCCACAGTTATTTATTGCCATGGAATGAACTACTCCAAACCTAATAACTTAAAATAACAACAGCATATTATTTCTCATGATTTTGTCATCTCACTTGGTGGTTCTGCTGTTCCCACATGGCTCTCTTGAGCAGCCGTCTTCAGCTGGCCTCTGGGCTGCTCCGGGAATTCCAGGGACGCCTTTCTCTTGTGGCTGGGCCTCGTGCTGGCGAAGGCTGCGGTGCCTCGGCTCTCCTTCACATGGCATCTCTCTCCAGGTTGTGTCTCATCCTCCAGGCTTCTCCAGCAGGATGGCCTGGGTTTCTTTACAGCGCAAGAGCTGGCTTCCGAGGTGGGGTTTTTCAAGAGGGAGAGAGTATAAGCTGCCAGGTCTCTTTAAGGATAGGCCTGGAATAGGCAGAGTATCACTTTGGTCACATTCTGTGCTGACAACAAGGCCCAAAGTCAGCCCAGGGAAAGGGAAAGTAGCCTCCAGCTCTCCATGGCAGGGTAGGGGAGGAATAAGTGGCTGACATCTTTGAAGACTACTTAGCAGTAGTAGGTTCTGTAATAGGTTCTGATTTTTAAAAGAATCTATCAGTGAAATTGAAATCTAATAACTTATTATTTGTTCAAATGACACTTGCTTATTATTATTCCATATATTTAATGTTACATGTTTGACTTTTAGTTCAATCAGCAAATTTTAAAAAAATTTCCCTGGTATCTCTCTGCTACTTTTCTTTGAACTACAGCTTTTATTGATGATTAAGACATTATAACTTGCCATTTGGGGGATATTATCAAACTCTATAGGAGGCAAGGAATTCTGAAAATGAATATAGGCATTGACTTCTAAAATTTCTAGAAATTTTACGTTTATCTTCCTGAGGGTTATTGGTCTGTAGTTTTCTTTTCTTGTAATGTCTTTTGTTTTGGAATTGGAAAATATTTCCTTTTTTTCCAGTTATTTGGAAGTGTTTATGTAGAATTGGTTTCATTTCTTCCTTAAATGTTTGTAAATTTCACCAGTGAAACCATCTGAAGTTGAAGTTTTCTTCATTGTAAGGTTTTGACCAATTTCCTTGATAGTTATAGGGCTATTCGGGGCGTCTGTTTCTTCTTATGAGCTTTGGTAGTTTGAGACTTTAAAAGAATTTGTTCCTTCCATCTAAATTATTGATTTTATTGGCATAAGGCTATCTATAAAATTCCATTATGATCTTTTTAATATTTATACAGCCTTTAGTTACATCTCTCTCATTCCTGATATTAATAATTTGTGTCTTCTCTCTTTTTTTTCCTGGGCCTATCTGGCTAGAGGGCTATCCATTTTATTGATCTCCTCGAAGAAGAAGTTTATTTTCTTTGAAGAAGAAGTTTGGTTATTTTTTCTACTGTTTGTTCTTTTTAAAATTTCATTAATTTTTGCTTTGAATTATTTCCTTTTGTCTAGTGTTTTCAGGTTTAATTTGCTTTTCTTTTTCTAGTTTCTTAAGGTAGAAGGCATTGATTGAGAACATTCTGACATCACTTCAGATGAGTGGTAAACAGGAAAAAAAATAGTTATAAAATGTCATAAAATTTTTCAAGAACTTCTAATTGTCTATATCTGTAGGGTGAAATCCAAATTCCTTAACTTGTTATTTGGGCGCCTCTAAACTAAAAAGCTGAGTACACACACACATGCATTTACTTCCCCTTCTTACCAAAAGCCAATCAAAATAATAGTAAAGGAATTTTAAAAGAGAACAAGTTCTCCCCAAAATGGAAGAAAACAGGTGGGAGTGTGTGTAAATTAGTGGACAAGCAATATCAGAGTTTTGGAAACTTGTGGAAGAATGTTGATAGTTAAAGCAGATCAGGAAAAGCACACACAGAGGAGATTATCTAGAGCAGATAGCATATGTAGGCCTGGCGAAATCCAAGGAACCACTTGATTTAGAAATGGGAATACAAAGTGAAACTGAAAACAGGCAGATTAATTGAAGACATTCTTCTTAAAGCTTCCTGACTTCCTGTTCAGAATTGCACCAATTGCTTTCTCAGAAGTTGTACTTTTATTGTCTTCCTTGATTTCTTTTCATTGGGCTTCAGAGTTGTTTTCAATGTTTCTTATAAACACATCTCTCTCTCTTGGAGTCCATCCTTGGTTTGTTGGTTAACGTTCTCTACTAGCTTCCTCCGAAAAGCACTGCTTCCCTTGGTGCATTTGGAAATGTCTCTGGGGGTGCATTTTTATTTATCACATTGTCGGGGGGGAGGGGTACTACTAAGTTCTTGAAAGTTTGAGTCGTTGAGAATGAATGACAATGATTTTTTTTCTTTAGCCCTAATACTTGACCGATAATTTGACTGGCTGAGGAATTCTAGGTTCAAAATCATTTTTGCCAGAGAATTGTTTAAATAACTTCCAGCATCCATGATTACTTATGAGATAGTCAATGCCAGTCTGCATCTTATTATTTAAGGGTACTTAGAAATTGGTGAGATTTGCCTTGGAGTGAATATTGCAAATATATACATATATGTTTACAAGGAAATTGCATCAAAATTTTCATATTAAATTTTTAAATTTGTATTTTGCAGACAATGAATGATTTTGACTATTTGAAACTACTAGGTAAAGGCACTTTTGGGAAAGTTATTTTGGTTCGAGAGAAGGCAAGTGGGAAATATTATGCTATGAAGATTCTGAAGAAAGAAGTTATTATTGCAAAGGTAACTTTCAGTACCAGAGTTGATTCCTAAATTTTTCTTTACAGCCTGCATATGTGCATATGCTCGTGCATACATATGTTAAAGTGTAGAATTTCATTAAAGGACCAAAATGTTGATTGTAGGCTACTGCTAAGTATTACCTGTGTATAAGTATTTATTTATAATGTTAAGGGTTTTTTCTGAAAGTTTATAATATCTGAATGTTATATACTAAAACTCTTTTATTCACTTGAAGAAATAGAGACGCTTATACTACATTTATGTGTTTGGGAGAATCTTTTTATTATATATTTGTGACCTATATTACTAATTATCCTTTTACATGAATTTATTCCTATTAAAGAGTTGTTAGAATAACATAGATGATTTTACCCGTAAATTTTAGAACTTATGGTAGACTCATGTACAGAGTGGAAAAGAACCTAGATAGATTTGAAGATACTGGAATGGTGCAACTAAAAGGAATCAAGGTCTTTGAAATTCTTTCAGGACACCTTAGGAACCCCTCCGACCCCCATAACTTTATTCAGCTTAGACCTCTACAGATAAATAACAGCTTAATGATACCCATTCTAACTGAGTTCCGAATCGAATCCCCATCCCTTCAAGAGACAAATTTGATGTACTTTACAAATTGGTCTGTGCTTTATGTCTTGCTTAATTCAACAAGTGATATATAATATCAGTTATATTTTGTAGACTTTTTGGCTTTCAGTTATTTACAATTCCATTCTCCTCATCTGGAATGTATTGCTGTATATGCTTTGTGAAACCATGTCCCCTACCTTTGTACATCTGTTTCACTCCTTTACAAGTAATATGTGCTTAGGTTCAAAGCCCAGCTTCGCGTCTTATCACCTAGTGATTGTTATTCATCAGTTTCTGGGGGAGTGCTGCTTTCCTAGGGATATTTGGAAATGTTTGTTAGGGGGCATTTTTGGTTATCACAATGCCTGGGAGTTGGGGACGCTACTGGCAGTTACCAGGTAAAGGCCCAGCATACTAAATATCCTGCAGTGTATATAGCAGTCCAGCACAGCCTTAGTTTTTTCATTTGTAAAAATAGGTAGAGCAAAACCTACTGGACAGGAATATTATGACCATTAGGATATGTAAAGTATTTACCATAATACCCGGTCCAGTTATTAATTAAACTGGTATTTTCTTAGAGGTATGGCATAGTGGTTAAGAGCATGGATTCTAGAGTCAGAATGGCTCTACCACTTATTAAATGATCCCAAGCAAATTACTCAACTTTTTATGCCTTGGTCACTTCATCTGCAAATTGGGGATAATAATAGTCCCAAACCATTAGAGTTGTTTTTCAGGGTTAAATGATTAAATATATGTAATAGCCTTTGTTATCATTATTAAATAATCAGTAAGTGAATTTAATGCTTTAAATGCAGTATTAAATAGAGTTAAAATAGTATTAAATAAAAATAAATGTCTTGTTAAAATTTTTTCTCATTATTGTTGTTATTATTACTACCTACTGTGTAGCAAGCATCAGTAGACACAGGTTCCACTCTGCTTTCTCCTGTTCTACATTACCCTCCTTTGGACTCCCATTACTTAATTTCTATTTATCAGGCATGAGACTGTCCTATTAGGCTCTGTCTTATTTCACTGTGATGACTCACACTTTCTTTGAATAACTGTACAGAATTAGGAATATTTCACAAATGGTGGAATATCCTGGCTGATGTAGTTCCTTACTGCTTTCCCCAACAAATCCCTTTATCAATGTCTTGAAAGAAAATATGATTATTTATAGTTAAATCATTAGCAGTATGAATTTTTGGAGTCTGAAAAGATCTGGGGTTTTAATCCTCATGTACCCTTCTCAGTGCATCACATTAGAGGGTAAAAATGGTATCAATGTGTCTTATTATTGGTGATAGTAACTGTGATCACTTGATTAAAGTGATCTCGTGGGTTTCTCCACTCTAGAGTTATTTTTTTCCTTTGTAATTAATATTTTAGGGGTAATACTCTGGAGCTGTGCAAATATCCTGCTTCTCCATTAAATTTTATTCACTAATTTTAGCATTCATCAGTGGATTTTGTCTGCAACAATTATTACTGTGGTGTTCTTATGGTGAATTTTTATTTCTCATTCTTTCTATATTCATTATTTGTAATTATTCAGAAAGGAGGAATTGTTCTTTTGCCCATGTTTTTTATTCACTTAATTGCTTAAATTATTCTAGTTTGGCAATTGGGAGCTCTTTCAGGTTGCTCCTGTGCTCTTTGACAAAACCTCATCCTTTTATTGGCATCCGACTTTTTGGTGCCACAAGAGTCTCCATACTAATCTTGTAGTTTCCCTTCTAGCCTTGGAATCAAGTCCTTCTCCAGTGAGCAATGGAATTGAATTCCTTGTTTTAACATTGTGAAAAAATTTTATGAAGTTGTGGACATAAAAAGCAGATGACCTAGTAATAACATAAATAGGAGAATCTGACAATCATGAACAGACAAAAGAAAGGAATAGAAATGAGGCGGGACCATTTCTACATTGTACAGCTCTACAGAGACCCCCAAGCTCTTCCTTAGCAAGTCCCTGAGAGTAGAAGTGGAAAATGCAAAAGATTAAAGAGTTTTTACTTCTTTTGAGTAGAGCAGTGGGGTCAGTCTAATCCCACTCCTTCCATACAGTGTAACTGGATATAATATTTATGTCATTAGGATAAAAACAGAGCTGTCCTTTAGAGTTATTGGTCTCTCTCAGGAAAGTTAGAATCCCAAGTGTGGGTATTGCCACCTTCTTTTTTTTTCTTGGACATTTTTGGGTTCAGAGTGGAGTAGGCAAATTGCCTTTCAGTTCCCCACCTCAAACTCTTAAAATGTGTACCAGCATCTGTTTTCCGCTCTATATAGGGAGAACTTATGGTTAGCTTTCCCATTCAGTAAGGAGACCCAAATTCTATTAATCACCTTGTTCACCATTCAAAAATACGAACAGATCATCAAACAGATAAGAAAAATCTGAATAGTATAAAACAGAATGACTAAGAGGAACAAAAGAATAGTTAAATCTGGTGAAAACAGAAAACAAAAGATAACTTAGTCTCCAATTAGTATTTGTAGAGAGATAGGAAAATATATTGCATGTATCAAATAACAATGGCCTGAAAAAAATTGAGCATAAGAAAGAATAATTGTATATTTAATATATGATTATTAGAATGAAAAATCAAATAAGGTTGGAAACAAATTTGGGGAATATTTCATAATGAAAAGCCAAAATACAGAAATGGGAAAGATTGAGAGAATAGTTAAGGACAGGGATTCAAGTGTTTGATCTAGACACTTGAATCATTTTCCTTTGAGTAGCACAGGTTTATTGACGTAGGTTAACCATATTATTTGATCTTGCTGTGAATATGTATTTAATTAAAATACTACAGGTTCTACATTGGTGTTCAGTTTTCAAATTCAAAAAACAGACAAAGCAGATAGGACTTACTAGAGGGGAGACCCGATACTGCTTAAAGCTAATGCAATTGAGAACAAAGAGGCTAAGGTGTATTCTTTTCTCCCAAGGAAAAAAATAAAGCACAAATTAAGGTATTTAAAGGAATATAACTCACAAATATTCCCATGAGATGGGGATGGGTGGTGCCATGAGTCCGACGGAATCACCAAGAGCGTGAATGTACCTAGTGAAGAGAGGGAATCTAAGCACTGGGTCCTGGTGACGTGCCTAGAGCCAGAGTGTGGGGAAAGGAGCGAAGCAGCAGAGACTGACAGCGGACAGCCACTAGGAAATCATGCCGTCTAGGAAACCAGGGGAAGAGCATGCCTTCAGGAGAAGGGAGTGATAGCACGTGTCAGATGGTATTAGCGGCTGCTCTTGAATAGAAAGTCTGAGGAAGTGAGGCTGAGATAAAGAGAGGCAACTTTAATGAAAAAGCTTCTGGGGTTGAAAATCAAATAGACCTGGAGGGGGGATTGTAATGGTCCTAGTCAGTAAGTTTATGTGACTATTCTTCTTGAAATGTAGAATAGAGAGGGGAGGAAATAGAGATGGACTTATACCGTACTGGGAATCGGGAGAGGCAGAAAGAAAGAAGGGAACACAATCTGCAGGTGAAGAAAGATGAGGGCCCAAAGTACTTCTCTCACGATGGAAGTGAAGTTCAGGTAGCCCTCCATCAAGCCATGTTGGGAGCAGGAACAATGCTTGAAAGAGAGGATGGAGCATTAATCGATGACAGAGAAGGAGAAGAATATCCACAAATGAGAATAGCAGTATTAATCATGGATCAATGAGAAGACAGTCGGACAACTGGAGAGTGGGCAAAATATTAGAAGCCAGCATCTGGGCTAATGATCATGTTTTCAAAAGGGCAGAGCCCAGAATTTTAGAGATTGGTAATTGTGACATCTTTCCTCTGGAAAAAAATAGAGATTTCCAATATTGCTGGACAAAACGGAGAAAGAGTGAGTGGTCCTTGGTAGTCATTGTGGTTTAATTAAGAATAAAGTATGCTAATGTAACAACTTTCCCCTCTTTCTCCTTTTTCTTTCACTCCCTTTGTATCTTCTAGGTCTTATTTGTGACTCTGGGTAGGCCAAGGAAACGCGTTAGACATAAGGCATCTTGATTTCAACTGGCTTCTTGACAGAGTCAGTCACTATAGTCTTGAGGTCAAGATGGAAAAAATAATGTGAACAGAATAAAAGTACCTAGTTAACTTTTAAAGACGGGAGGCAGTGTTGTGAAGTGGAAATGATCATTAACTTTGGACTTAGACGTGAGATTAATATTCATCTTTTCACCCGCAGCTTAAACAATGTAATTTCAGTGAAACTCAATTTCCTCACATAAATTGGGAATAATAAAACCTACCCTGCCAAATTGCTGCAGGAATTAAAGAAAAAGACACTCCAGGGGGGTGGATGTGGCTCAAATGGTTGGGTGTCCGTCTGCCATATGGAGGGACCTGGGTTCAATCCCCGGGACCTCCTGGTAAAATAAAAAAAAAAATATATATATAAGGCGCATGGGCTGCTAGGCTCTGTGTGCGGGTGAGCCGCCAGGCCCCGGGAGCCATGCAGCAAGATGATGATGTAACAGGAGAGAGACGCAGGGGAGAGACAAGACGAGATGCTCCGAAAGCTCTGAAAACCAGGAACCGGGGTGGCGCAGGCGGCGGAACACGTCTCTCCTACGTCGGAGGTTTCCAGGATCAAATCCTGGTGAAGACTGGAGGAGGAGGATGAGAAGAGATGGCAGGAAACAGACACAGAGAATTGCCAGCGAATGTGGACACAAAACAGCAAATGGGGAAGGGGGGAGTTTAAAATGGATAAAGTAACTAAATAAATCTTAAAAAAAAAAAAAAAAAAAGACACTCCATATCCTTGATCATGGGGTGGAGATATTTTCTTTCTCTTCTTTTTTGCCATCTCTTCCGCTCCACTGCCCCCTCCCCAAAAAGCCTAACTAATGCAAAACAGTGAGTGGGGCAAATAGAGAATGTTAGACCATATGTAGTAGAAGTTGAATATAAATTGGAGAGGATTGGGAAAATAAATAAAAGGGACTATTCTATCTCATGTCCTCAATAAATAAAATCCCGCTCCCTGTAAAGCTTCTTTTTATTAAACAAATTAGATATAAAACCTATTCACTTTTTAGCATTTCACCATGAATGGATATATGTGAATCTGTATTTCAGAAGCTTTTTCATGAAACCATTGTTATACTTACATGATATTCCCAAGCGTTTTAGCACTCTTCATTTATAATCATGGTAAATGAATGGGATTTTATGAAAAGCATCTCATTGTTTTAGCCACTAAGTTTTATAGTTGTTATTTTTAACTTTCTGTTTTGACATGTTACTTTTAATGGTAATTAAAAATTATTGGCATCTGTGTTTACTTTTTAGCTTGAGCATACCTTATCTTAATAGCAGAAACTAATTAGTATGTGAAATACAGTGCCATAATAAATTTGCATTAGTGGGGAAAATTCTAATCTGATCAGATGTAAGATATGGTGTAAAATGAATTTTAATAAATGAAAGATATGTACATAATATTAATTCTAACTCCATGATTACAACAAAGAAATATTGTCTTGTCTTTTGTCTCCACACACCTTTACTTGGCTTCCTTGATGTATTTAGGCAGATTAGAGAATTTAGCACAAAAAACAATTTTTTTCTCATAAGGCTTACTAAGTGATTTAGAAAAATCACTTGATTACTATATGTGATGGGCCTGTTTTAACAAAATAGAATGAAATGGCCCACAGAAATATTTTCTGAAGCACTAGCATACCTTTTCTATTTCCAAATGGGTTTGAGATCTGTGTTTCTCTATTCTTTTTCTAGTTTACTGTCCCAAAGCATTTAGCATCCCAAAGCATGACAGGGAAATGTTACCTCTTCTGTGAATCTCTTTCTGACTGCCTATAAAGAAATATTTCTTTTGATTTATGCTCATGTTGGAGGCATAACATTTTTAGATTATCACTGCTAACTTTGTAGCTCAGAAATATCTAAAAACTGTCCCCTTGTGTCCTGTTCCTGCTGCCATTGCAATAGTCCACAGCACTCTCACTTCTCTCAAGCACTCTAATTGTCCCCTAACCAATCCCTCCTGTGTTTGCTGTGTTTCTCAGAAGAGCCTGCACAAACTTTTAAAATCACGAATTGTGTCACCCTGCTTCCCATGCCTTCAGTTTGCCTAGCTGAAGCTCTTCCCGTAACTTCCCATTGCATTGGTTTTCCTTCACTATCCCATCTGAAATAGTGGAGGCTTCCTTTTTTCTTTAGTACCAGTTATCAGAATTGGTAAGTATTTATTAACTTGGATATTCACTTGTTTGTTATCTTTCTTCTCCACTAGCCTGCGAACTCCATGAACGAAGGGACCATGTCTTTTTTTTTAAACCACTTTAAACCTGCACTCTCCTTAGCATTTAGTAAGTGCACATTAAGGATTTTGTTGCTTTTTAAAAAATGAATGAATTTGGTTCTGCATATCACAAATAAAAATCTGCTTGTATAATGCTTAATTAATATTTCATACTTGTTACATGATGATCATGAATTACATTATTCCCTTCTCCTTTGTTTTTTTCCATTAATCCTGATCGCCATCTTACAAAATAGAATGAAAGCTCCATGAAGGCAGGGACTTTTGTTTGTCTTGTTCATTACTCCACACCAGTGTCGAGAACAATACCAGCATATATTTGTTACAGATTTGTTGAGTGAGTGAGTGAGTGAGTGAACGGCCCTCCTCCCCATCTTGGAATTCATCTCTATGATAAACAGTTCAGTTCAACAAACATTCACTGAATATCTGTTGTATGCTTAGCATTATGCTAGGCATTGTGCCGTATGAACATCAGTAAGCTATGGTGCTATTTCTGCTTCTCATTTATTTCATATAAAGATGTTTGCTGTTCTTCTAATTTAGGGATTATGGTGTGATATAACTGGCTTTCAAATTGTTTGTGCACTTAAACCTGGCTCCTAGAAAACAGATTAAAGAAGGCTGGCGAGATTTCATCTTCATGCTTTACTTTACTGGTTTTAAATACTGGGTCGTTAATTACATTTTACTTTAATGTTCAGACATAATTGGTCTCACCCTCTTGGAATGGGTTTGAGATATCGGCTTCTTTGATCAATCTATTTCTCATTTATCTTCTAGGACTAACTAAGGGCAATTGCTTCTGTAAAGATGTTAAATATAATGTAGTGTGCCCTGATGTTTTGCTCTCCTTGTCTTACTTGTAATTTAATTTTGATTTGCTGACAGTGTTAAGAAGTTGATCCAGGAAGGGCTTTGATTAGCATATTGCCAGAACTAGAGAAGAGAGATGCTGTGTTAGTTTCAACAGTTACCTTCCTTTCCTGTCTTCTGTAAGATGGAGTTACTTCTAAAGTATGAAACATTTTTTCAGTTCTCCATATGTTGAGGAAAATCTCTCCCGGTTTGCTTTCAATATCAAGATGAGATTTATATATAAAATTGGGGAAATGCACTCTTACTCTATGAGAGGATTGGCCGAAAAGAAATGTTTTATGGGTATTTGGTTTGAAATCTAAATTATACACCCCAAATTTAAAATTGTCACCTAGAATAGGAAAGTTGTGACCTTTTATTGAAAAAGAAACACCTTAAAAAGCCACAAGCAAAATGATAAAATTTTTTTTACTCTGTTCCTATTTCTCAGATTTTAAAATTATAATTAAATCTTATGAGTATTCTTGTGTTCCCCTTTTCAATATCTAATTTCTCTTTTAAATAGGAGACTTACAGACTCTGTGATCTGTACTGAAGTCTGTCCTTTACATCCCCCTGAATATTCCAAACATAGAAATATTAACTACATCAGCCTGACTATCGGATAGTAAGGTATTTCCTTCAAAGGGAATAGAGTACAATTTATTTTTTTATGTCCGTGAAAATTTTTTGCATCATTATTGACATACTTTAAATCAAAATGAGTTTATATGAGTTTGTATTTTATAGCCATTTTCTTTTCTTTTTTTTCCTATGGAGGGTAAACTTAGCAATAGAGGAAGTATGCCACTGTGTTTTAAAATATTTTTCTATCTCTGAGTTTAACTTCTGGTCTTAGAGAAAGAGTGAAATTTTTATATTATTATAAGTGCTTAGAAAATACATTAAAGATTTGCCTTTTTCTTTTGTAGGATGAAGTGGCACACACTCTAACTGAAAGCAGAGTTTTAAAGAACACTAGACATCCCTTTTTAACCGTAAGTGATCAGAGGACAGATGTTATAACATTTTAAATTTAAGGGAATTTTATTATAGAGACTAAGCTATGAACAATAACATTTTAAATAACACTCATTTAGACATGCCATTTTCTTTGGTGGAAATTTCTTTGAAGTTATTGGAATATATCAATATGTATGCATTTATAATTCCACCACATTCATGTTATATACCCAATTCTTTTGAAACTTTTTTTTCTTTCATGAGTTTCATTGCCTTTAAAAACAATCCATAAAGCAAATAAATCACCTGTGGCATTTTAAGGAGACCGCTGAGAAAAATGGTAGACTTACTATTAGATGTAAAATTTTTATCTTTCTTTTGTATATTGGGTTCAGATCAGTATTTGAATTATTGGGTAGAATTTTCTTCAGAAATGAAGGGCAGAAATCTTTATTGAATCTTTTTGTAGAAATTAAGATGTCTTTTAGGGATAGGGTATTTTAACATATACAGCAGTACTGAATATTTTAAATTAAAGACAGGATAAGTGATCACACATTTTCTTCACTAGAGAAAGCATAAAGTGTCATTTACATGCAAAACACTTAGTTGTTTTGAAACAAACTGATTTTTTAGTGTGTTCTTAGATTCCTTGTAACAGAGGCATCGTTTGTAAAGTTTCTCTATGTTTCTGGTCCAGTGAATTATATTAAGATTAACAGTAATAGCTTACACTTTCTGAAGAGGAACATTTTAGAGTTTTAGGATTATTTATACTAAAAGTTGTCACACGTATCACTAGATACCTAGACTGATTCTTATATTATTGTGTATTTACTGTCCTGTTTAGTAAAACAGCTCTAAAGTGTTCATATCTTTTGTAACCTCTAAAATTGCATGAAACAACTGTTGTGTCATGTTACATACCCAATATGCAAAAAGTGTTGCTTAAGCCATATTGGAAACCTGAATTTAATAGTCGTGACTGTCCTAACTGCTTTGCCAAGGGGCTTCAACTAGAAAGTAACTGTAGGCTATGCATGGAGATAGCATGGATGAGAACTTTGGACAGAATTCCAGTTTCAAAAGATGGTACAATAAATTACTAAATTCACTTAAGATTTTAATTTTAACTCCCCCCCCCCCCCCACACAAGATCCATTGATAACCAAACAAAAAAAGTTTGCTTTTTTCATAACCTCTTACTTAAGCCCTATAAGTAGGCTCTTAAGGAACAATAGCAAATTCATTTCATCAGTCATGCTTTATTAGTTCTGTGTTCTGTTTTTAGTACCAGTATAATTATAAGAATGTGGGATTATAATATAACATTTTTTCTTTTTCATTTCAAGTCCTTGAAATATTCCTTCCAGACAAAAGACCGTTTGTGTTTTGTGATGGAATATGTTAATGGGGGAGAGGTGAGTCAAAGAAGTGAATCCAGCACTGCATTTGCATGGTAGTATTGTCATTATTTGAAAACTAATTTTTTAAAATCCAAGTTATAATATAGCAGTTCTCCACTTCCTAAAAGGGTTTGTATGGTTCCTTATACTGTTGAGTAGATGGGAGCTGACTAATTTTTAATGAAATGTAATGGTGATCATTTGTTTTTTATGTAATTGCTTCCATCTATTAGAAGGTATAATCATTCTCCTTTTTCCTGTATTTTTAAATGTAAAAAGTTTTACCCCAAGTATGATTCTTGAGACCATGTTATTAAATTTTGAAAACCAGAACCATGGGATGTGATGCTTTTCAAGATTTTTCCTCAGTAGGTTTTTTGTAGAATTTGCAAAATGTTGTTTTACTCATTTTAAATGCAGATGGTCAATCATCTGTAGATACATTGTGGCTGAGTTTTCTCTTCCACTTGGTATGTAGTGTGAGCATGGCTGTATTTAAGAGGTGTAGGGGATCTTGTAGTTTTAGGGGTACATTTGCTTTGTTCTTTTATTCCCTATTCATTCTCCTCCCTGTTTTTGATCAAAATTAATGTGAGAGAAAGTGTAATTTATTGGAATAGTTAACCTGAGATATTTACATTGTGGGCTTTCTGAAATAAATTTATTAAATAGGAGCTTGTGTCTCATAGATGTAAAATAGTCTTATTTCCCAAAAGAAAGAACTTAATTAATATTCTCTATAGAATGTTTTCCCCTATAAAATTACCTGATTTGTAGACATTACTTTGTTGCAAAAACACATTTTGAGTCCCTGGGCAGTATGGGTTTATGAAAATGTGTTAGACCTTTTCCTTGCTCTGAAGTAGTTTATAATTTATCTTATAACTGTTATACATTAGAATGTGTTATGAAAGAGCTCAGTACTAAGTAAATTCATAAAATAAAATGCTTTATGGTTGATCTGGCATTTAGGGTACTAGGCCTTAAGTGTGTGTAATGAGGTTTCCGCAGGATAAGAGATTTGAGAAGATATCTCAGGCAGGCAGAGAGGATGGCACAGGTGGGAAGCATTGGTGGGATGAGCATCGGGCAAGAAGGACTGGACTGGTTAGATGATAATTGCCCAGACGTGCAGAAATATTGGTTGAGAAACAAAGAAGATGGACATCGTGGAATTGTAGGATTAGTAGCACTTAACTTTCATAATTAATTGACTGAGGGTAGAAGCAAAGAGGAAAGTATCAAAAGTGATTTAGGGGAGAATTAACAGATACAGGGAAGTTAGAAAGAATATGTTGTGGGTAAAGATTATAAATTTGGTTTTGAAAAAATTTTTCTAAGGTTCCAGGGAAATACGTAGTTGAAATATTGCAGAGAGTAAATAAGGGGTCAGACCTATAGCTATACGGATTTGGAGCCATTCCCATAAATGTTATTTAAGTTTTGGGGTGGGTAAATTTGCCATAGGAAATAAAATTTGTAAATCTCTCTAGCAATATCTTTCAACATTAAAAACGCACATATTTTTGGGCCCAGGAGTATCAATTCTATGAATCCGTCCTATAGACTTATTCACAGATATACCAGCAGAATGATAATATGGATAAATATATTCATTGCAGCATTGTCGTATCTTAAATGAGCATTCAGTAAGGAGATTGCTTAAATAAATTTTGTTCACATTTATGCAGTGTAATACTACATATCCATTATGAAGAATGAGGCAGCACAATATTGATCAATTTCTAAGATAGTTGATGAAGTGAAAAAAGCAAGATGCAGGTGGAGTATAAAGTAAGCTACCATTTGTGGTAAAAGAAAATAAGACCAAATGCACGTGTATATGTGTATATATGTGTTTCTCTATGCATAGAATATCTGGAATTATACACTGGAAATTAGCACTTGCCTCTGGGCAGGTAAACTGGGTGGCTGGGGACAGCATGAGAGGGAGACTTATTTTCACCTGTGTGCTCTTCTGCAGCTTTTGTACCACACACATGCATGTATTATCTGTTAAAAAATTGAAGGAATATAGTTAGTTAAATAGATAGGTAAAGATATATAAGATAGATTAGATAGAACCTTTGTTTGCCTCAGGGCTGCTGAACAGAGTAACACAGACTCATGGTTCTAGAGATTAGAAGTCCGAAATCAAGGTGTCAGCAGGGTCACGCCTCCTCTTAAAGGTTTCTGGTGGGTAGCTGACAACCCATGGCATCCCGAGGCTTGTGGCTGCATAGCTTATTCCCTGCCTTCATCACATGGCTGTCTGTCTGCCTGCCTGTCTGTCTGTCTCTCACCCTATTCTTCTTACTCATTGTGTCCAGATTTCCTCTGCTCAAAAGGACACCAGTCCTAATGGGCCAGGGCCCACCCTAGTCCAGTTTGGCTTCATCTTAACTAACATCCTCAAAGATCCTATTTATAAATAAGTTCATATTCGTAGGACTTGAACATGTCTTTTTGTATAGATCGAAATAGAGATGGATTGATGGATAGATGGATGGGTGCATGGATGGAAGGATGGATGACCAGAGAGGGAATAATATAAAGAAAAAGACAAACTCCTAACAAAATCTTAGGGGACACTCTTAAACGTCTCTCTTATTTTCTTAGGCGCATACCCCACATTCACGTCTAATGTTATACTCATCAGATTGTTTTATAACTCCCTATTAAGTACTTGTTTCTCTTTCCCACTAGACTCTTAGTTCCCTAATGGGCTTGTTCACTGGCATAATCTCAGCACCTTGCACACTGCCTGGCACAAAGTAGGTACTTGGTAAATATTTATTGGATGATTTAAGTGTAAATTAATAAATAACTGGATGAACAAATGATCATTTTCCTCAGGGAACAAGATAAGAGATGTTGGCAAAAATGGTAAATTAGAAACTATAGAGAAGTAGGAAGAAAAATAGAAAACAATGGACTACATTGTTTATTTTGGAAAAGATGCTGAACATGTGTATTCAGGAGGAAGTATTTTGAGTGTATTTATAAAATACATATTCATTAAGTCTGCATGCATGCAAGGCACTCTGGGTAGATATTGTGGGACACACAGATCTGGGTTAGACATAGATCTTACCCTCAAGAGTTTACAGTCCAGTGGGGAAGATAGGGAAAAATTGTTCTAAGTATAAAATGATAAATACCAGTTGTATCAAAAGTACAGATTAAGGGCCATGGGATGCCCCAAGAGAGAAGGAAAGGAATTCTGTGTGGTAGGGAAGCTCCCTAAAGGGAGCTGTGTAGCACTGGAGCTTTCATTGTAAACTTTCAGTGTTTATGAGAATTATTGATAGTTGTTGAAAACGTTTCACATATAAAGGCAGATTTTCAAACTAGCTAAATGATTTCCTTTAGCATTGAAACTCCTACATTTGGCATTTCTCCTCTTTTTTTCATAATTTATGTTTTAGGAATATACAGTAAAATAAGAACCAGATTATTTAATGTTATTATTCCTATCTTTGCCAGTATTATTCAAAGCATTGGATAATCTCGATGGAAATGGATTGTGAGAAAAATAGTGGCTATGAAAAATCAACAGTGGCTACTTACAGACATATAAGTACAATAGAATAACATCATGCTTGTGTTTAGTTTATATGAATTCAACTAAGGGAGCTCAGCAAGAGATAACTTAGACAGATAATTTCAATAATATAGTGATTCATCCATTCTTCTCAATGAGTGTATACATAGAGTGCTCTCAAGATGAGAGACATAAATTTGCTATTCTTTTACAACATATCAGTTCCTACCTGCCATCCTTAGTGCTTTATGAGATACAATTCTGGTGTTTAAAATACATAATTTTCATAGAGCATAGAATGGTCATTACATGCATTCTAACTACAGTTGTCCAACTAAAGAAAACATTTTCTTATTACAGTGCTAGAAAGAAAACTGTGCTGAGCTTAATTATATAGAGAAACAGTATGTTAGTCTCCAGGGTACTATCTTCCTAAAATTCCTAAGGAATTTTCAAGAGTGATTTTGATTATACTTATTATCGGCTTTATGTGTTAACTTTAAAACGTACCCTGTTATCACCCATTCATTTAGCAAATATTTATTGGGTAACTACTATGAGTTGAGCCTTGGGGGTTACAGAAATAAGAAAAAAAAAACCAGCATTTTCCTTTAAGAAGATGAGTGTTTAATTGGGGAGATAGACAAGAAACAGGCATATACTTTATAGTGGCATTATTACTATGCTAATAGTATGGGATAACAGAGAAGGGGCACTTGAATCAATATAGAGGTGAGAGAGAAAAGGAACTAGTAATGTCAGGGCTGGAAACCCTTCTTTAGGTGGTTTGCTAAGCCAAGGCTCAGAGGATAGCTGTAAGTTGGATCAGTAAGGAAAGAAGGTGCACAGAAGAAGAGGTGTATCGGGCATGCAGAAGCGTGCACTGTGCGCCCCTGCCCGACACATCTGTGGCACAGGATGGACCAGGCACTCATCCCTGCAGGGCAGAGCCAGAAGAGTCTTGACAAGAGAGTCAGGGTCATGCTAGGACAGATCTTTCCCAAGGAATTTGAATTTTATGCTGAAGGCAGTGGAGCATCGTCGGAGAATTTCTGCAAGGGAATGCTTTATAAAGAATACCTTGCAGCAATGTGAAAGAAGCTTGGATTGACGAGGACAAAATTGGAAGCAAAAAAAACCTGTTTGGGAGGTTCTTATATTTAGCAGGTGTAGCAGTTTGATATTATTTATGAATTCCAAAAATAGATACTGGATTATGTTTGTGAACTGGTCTGTTCCTCTGAGTATATTAGATTGGATTGGATTCAGAGTTTTCACTTTTACTTGATTAAATAATGACTAAGGCCACATCAATAGGACATTGTGTCCCCGCCCCCTTGGTGGGCAGAGACTCACAGAGAAAATGACATGGCAGAGGAGGAAGTTGGAGTTTTTGAGTTAGAGTCCTGGGAAGTAAATACACAGAGAAGCAGATAAGTGAGGAGAGAGAGAAGGCTCCATTAGACACGGCAGAGGCCCCGGGAAGAGAGACAAGCTGTTGACCTGATAGTTTATAGCTGGCCATGTGGAGAGAGCAGAGGAGCTGAGCCCGGAGAGAAACGAGCTCCGGGAGAGAGACGGTGGGGAAGAGAGAGAGAGAGAGAAGAGAGAGAGACAGGGCCCCTATGGCTGACTAGTACAGGAGGTTTTCAGTAATCCAGTTATAAAAATGATAAAACCATTAATTGGGACAATGTTAGTGGGAGGAATCAAGTTCTAGTGATGTTTAGATACTAGAATCATCAGTACTTAACGACTAAATGGAGAGAAGGAGGTGGAGAGCGAGTGAGAGAAGCACTAAGTGATTTCCTGTTTGCTGATTTGGGGACTTGTGTAGATACTGGTGCTATTCATAAAGATAGGAAACAGGAAGGGGAACGGGTTCTGGGGTCAACTTTTATTTTTGAGGTACCCAGTAGGGACATCAAGAGGGCAAGAGAATCAGGTTAGAGTTATAAATAGGAATCATCAACAATGCTGAAAGACTGAACAAATGTCCAGCAAGAAAAAAGTACTTAGAGGGGGAAAATCAGAATCCAGGGATGGTGCCTGGGGATACCAACATTTGACATGCTGATGATCAAAGAAACCTCAGGAGGATCCTGAGGAGGAGGAGTCAGACAAGAGAAGCCTTGGAAGTTAAGAAGGGAGAGTATTTTAAGTGCAACAGAATATTTTGAATCCTGTAGGGTAACAGTTGAAAAATGCCCGTTGGATTTAACATCAAGTAGCTCTCGGAGTACCATGGACTCCTCCTTTTTTTCCTGGCTGGTGCAGCGCACATGCTTTGACTGTCACAGGGAGCGTGCCAGGGTGGAGCCAAGCAGAGCCAGGCTGTGGAGATGAGTTCAGCGCAGTCTGTGGTGGTCAGTAAGTCGGTGCCTCTAGAGCTGGTTGTCAAGTTCTCTCATAATAGGACCAATCACGCTGCACCTGACTTGTCCAGTGTACTCTCTTTTTGTAGCTTTGGTAATATTAAATTTCTATGAGAAGAAGAAAGATATTCTAGGGAAAAAGTAAACAGAAAATTGACTAAGTTACTGCTGACATTTATTTAGTTTGATTTAGAAAGCCTCGACTTAGGGCTCCTCCCCCAGATCTTACTCAGAGCTTCATATATATTTCAGGTCTGTAAGTTGGGCTTTTGTAAATTTCTCAAAAGGTTGGAATCTCCTGGAAGTGAGAAATATTTTAGGAGATAAAGGAAAATCATTATGTAGAAGTGTTACTCATCTGATGAATTCTTAACATTCCCGTATGCTCTCTATGTGGTTACATCCTAACACAACAGTTTCCATTATTTATTATTTGTGTCCATATTTACCTCATTGTACAATCTATATTAATTTCATTGATAAAGCCTATTTTACTTTTTCTATATGACTTTCATTTTCATTCTTGAGATTCTTTCATACTTATTTCAGATTTCTCATTATTTGGCTGACATTTTGTCTTCAGTGAACCAAAATCCTCTCATTTTAAATTCACATTGAGACAGAAGTGCCGGCAGTCAGCATTCTAGCTCTACTTTCTGATTTATGGAGGTGTGATTTGGGTGATTTTTAAATAAAAAATATCACTTCATATTCATAGAGGTGATTTTAAAAATTTTACTAAATTCTTAGAGATAAAAATATAATTATGTCAGGAGTCTGACAAGCTAATTTTCTTGCTATTTTAGTTATTAATATATTATGTAGGTTATATCAGAATTCTGTTTTTTTCACTCAGAGCTTTTACAAAAATTACCAAGAAATATTCATTTTAACATTCAGATTAACATCTGAAGTTCAAGGTCAAATAAAGTTGAGAGAGTATTTATAGTACTAAATTTTATAACATTTCAAGGGCAGTTGCCTAAAATGAATCATTAAACTAATATGTCACTGCATCTAAAGTAATGTGATTTGTAAGCAGTCGTAGCAGAAGGATACAATTTATGTGTGAGGTTGTATCAAATAACTTATTTCTAGAATTGTGATTATATAATACATTAAAAAGAATGAAGATGAGGCAAGGTAATGGTGGTTAGTTAAAATGGAATCCTCCCAAATCGTATAAAATTGCAATATAGAACATGATGAAGCTATGCAAAATGCATGCCCTCAACATAACTTAGAGATAGGGAATGTCCAAACTTCAAATTACCAGAAAAAAATAAACATCAAATCCAAGTGAGTTATTTTTCGTGCTTCTCCTGTAAGCTTTTGAGGAGATCAAGGGCAGTCAGGAAAGTCTGCAGAGAAGAAAGTAAAGCAAGCTAAAGAGCATGCCTAAGATTAGCTAAAAATCAGTACCAGAACGAAAAAGATGATTGTTGATAGCAACCTCGGAGAAACATTGCTTCTGGGAAGAAGTTGTGTGGAAAGGAGAGGAGGGGTGCCCTTCAGATTGGTGGTGCTTTGTTGTTGATGCATGCTAACTGCCCCCGCCCCCCAACATGGTTGTGCAGAACCACAGTTTGTTATCTCATGCTTCTGGGGTTTGGCTGGCCTCAGCTGGGCAGTTCTCACTTGGGATCTCTCATGCTGTTGTAATCACGTGTCAGATTGGGCTGGAGTCATTGGAAGACTTGACTAGCTTAACATCCACGGTGCTTCCTCTTTCCTTACATATCTGGAATCTCAGCTGAGGTGGTTGGAACTGCAAAGGTTTAACAGGCATCTGTTTCCATGATTTCTCTCCATGTGCTTATGGCACAGCATGGAATTTCAGGGTAGTCAGGATTCTTACTCAGAGTCTAGATTACCCCGGAGTGAACATTTCAATAGGGCAAAAACAGAAGAAGCAATATATGTGTGATTGGAGATTTCAAAGATGAAAAACAGGACAATGAAACAAAAACTATTTATTTAAAACTATAATCGATAAACTCAGTGTATAGTCATTTGTGCTCATTTTCTTTCCCCTAACATAACACTTTTACAATTCATTGATGTTGCATGTATCAGTAATTTGTTCCTTTTTATAAATATATTGTATGGTTGTTTATGGATATACTTTAATGTGTTTATAAAGTCACCTGTAGATGATCATTTGGGTTCTTTGCTGTTTGGGGCTAGTATGAAAGACTCTTCTGTAAATAGTCAAGTACAAATCTTGGATAAATACCTAGGAATGCAATTTCTACATCATTTGGTAAGTGTACGTTTAACTTCATGAAGAACAGCCAAACCATATTGCGTTCCCAGGATGATGTTGAACCTCATCGCTATACTTGATGTGGTTTGTCTTTGAAATCTCTTGCCCACTTTAAAGTGGGTTGTTTGTCTTAATATTGCCAAACTTCTTCTTTCTGTATGCTAGGTACAAGTGCTTTATCATATGTGTATTTTGCAAATATTTTCTTCTAGTCTGTGGTTTGCCATTTTTCTTTTAACAGAATTTTTCCCATGTATATTTTGGTTTAAAATTTTTAAATCTAAAATTTATATTCAGTGTAACCAATCAATTTTAAGAGTACAGTTCAATGAGTTTTAACACATATATAAATTATTTTACCATCACTAGTCCTTATTTACAAGGTTTCTGTGACCCCAACGTTTTTACCACCCTCCTGCTCCTTTACAGTCAGTTTCGTACCATCACCTCCAGCCTTGGAAACCACTGATATGTTTTCTTACCCAGTTTCTTTTAAAGAGCAAAACTTTTAGATTTAGATGAAATACAATTAACCAATTCTTTCTTTTGTGATAGGCGAATTTTTGTGTTTAATTTAAGACATCTTTCCCTGACCCAAAGTTATTAATATTTTATGCTATGATTATTTTAGAAGTGTTACAGTTCTCTCTCTTACATTTAGGTCTATGGTATATTTCAAGTTAATTTTTGTATGTGGTGCTATATGGGTTAAGGTTCATAGTTTTGGAAATGGATGTCTAATTGTCCCAGCACATTGGTTGAAAAGACTATCTTTCCTCCTGTGGATTACTTTGATACCTTTGCAAAAATCAGTTGACCATGTATGTGTGGTCTCTTTCTGGACTCTATCTTCTGTCTTACTGATCTATATCTATCCATCATAATGCACCACACTGACTTAAGTACTTTTGTTTTAGACTTAGTGTTGAAATCATGTAGTTTGTCTTCTCAGTTCATTCTTTATTAAAATTGTTTTGGCAGCCTTATTACTTTTGCCTTTTCATATAAATATAGAATAAGCTTTTTGATTTTTATGTAAAGGCCTACTGAATATCAATTGGGATTGTGTTAAATCCAATGGATCAGTTTGGGGAAAACTGACATTTTAACAGTATTGTCTTCCAAGCAAAAACTGGCAGAGCTATCTTCCTTAAAACTCCAAAATCAATTAAAGGTTTGCAGTAACTTGGTTCATGTTGGATCAAGAAAACACAGCTTTAAAAACAGTAGGAGAAACTCGTGGCATTCCTGCTGGCACCTTCCCCAACCCTTCTGTGATGCTGTGTGAGCCAGTCTGTGCTCCCGTTGTGGTCCCTGGCCCTGTTTTGGAGGGAACAGCAGCTCCCTGTGCCCACTGGAGTGCTTGTAAGTCAGTGCCAGTCGACCAGGGGCAGGCTGAAGACTGAACCAGGAAACCTCTCTCTGGCTCAGCCTCCCAGAACTTGCAGGAACTGCCAGGAGGGAGTGTGAAGAGGGGGAAGGATTCTGTTTTATAAGGAATAGGTGGTTTACAGGTTCAACACTATCCCAATCAAAATTCCAACAGCCTTACTTGCAGAAATGGAAAATTTGCCATCAAATCTATATGGAAATGTAAGGGACTTGAGTAGCCAAAACCATCTTGAAAAAGAAGAAGTTGGAGAACTCACATTCCCTAAATTTAAAACTCATTACAAAGCTACATTAATCAAAACAGTGTGGTACTGGTACAAGGAGAGACATATAGACCAATGGAATTGAAGTGAGAGTTTAGAAATAAACTCTCACAACTATGGCCAATTAATTTTTGACAGGAGTTCTAAGTCCATTCAATGGGAGAAAGAATAGTGTCTTAAACAAATGATGTTGGGAAACTGGATATCCATAGGCAAAAGAAGGAGAGTGGATCCCTCCCTCAGACCATATACAGACATTAACTCAATCAACCAAGAGCCAAACTTAGAACCAGAACTGTAAAACTTCTGAATGAAAACATAGGGGGACATCTTAGGAACTTTTTGTTAAGCAGTGGTTTCTTAGACTTTATACCAAAGCATGAGCGACAAAATGAAAATTAGATAAATGGGATTGTCATCAAAATGAAAACTTTGTGTGTCAAAGGACTTCATCACGAAAGTAAAAAGATAACTCAGAGAATGTAAGGAAACTCTTTGGAGAACGTATATCTGATAATAATTTAATATCCAGAATATATAAAGAAATCAAAAGGACAAACAACTTAATTTAAAAATGGGCAAAAGACTTGAATACACATTTCTCCAAGAAGGTATACAGATGTTGAGTTAGTACATGAAAAGATAGGGAAATGCAAATCAAAATCATGGTGAGGGAAGCGGCTGTGGCTCAATCAGTAGGGCTCCCGTTTACCATATGGGAGGCCCCGGGTTCGGTTCCCGGGGCCTCCTGGTGAGGGCAGGCCCGCCCGCACGGCGTGGTTAGCTGACCCAGCGAGCACAAGCAGCAAGGGGGGGATAAATGAATAAATAAATAAAATCTTAAAAAAACAAAAAAAAAAACATGGTGAGATACCGTTTCACACCACTAGGATGGCTACTGTTCAAAAAACAGAAATTAACAAGTGTTGGAGAGGATGTGGAGAAATAGGAACACTTGTTCATTGTTGGTGGGGATGTAAAATGGCTGCAGCTGCTGTGGAAAACAGTTTGGCAATTCCTCCAAAAGGTAAGTGTAGAAATACCATATGACTCAGCAATCACACTTCTAGATACATACCCATAAAATATGAAAGCAGAGACTCTGACAGATATTGGTAAACTAATGTTTATAGTGGCATTATTCAAAATTGCCAAAAGATGGAAGTAACCCAAGTGTCTACCACCAGATGAATGGATAAACAAAATGTGGTATATACGTACTCTGGAATCTTATTCATCTGTAAAAAGGTACAGAATTCCGATAGCTGTGACAACACGGATGAATCTTGAATACATTATGTTGCCTGAACTAAGCCAGACACAAAAGGACAAATATTGTATAATGTCACAAATATGAAATAATTAGAATAAGCAAAATCAGAGAGTCAGAAACTAGAGTGCAGATTTCTAGAGCTCGGGGGGTAGGAGTAAGAAATGGGTAGTTAATGCTTGTTGGTGCAGAGTTTCTGCTTTGTTTGAGAGCAGCTTTTGGTAATGGATGGTTGTGGCGGCAGCACAGCATGGTGACTGTAATTAACAGCACCGAATTATATATTTGAATGTGGTTAAAAGGAGAAGTTTTAGGTTGTATATTTGGTATTAGAATAAAAAGTTTAAAAAAACACAGGACTATGCAATATAAACATTGATCCCTAATATGTAAACTATGGATTATAGATAATGTATAATTATAAGAATATTGTTTCATCATTCATAACAAAGTACCACAGTAATGTAAATTGTTAATTATTGGAAAAACTGTGTGGCAATTTTGTATTTTCTGCATGATTTTCCTGTAATCCGTACTACATGTTCCTACATTGCTTAGATGGCAGGAAATGGAATGCTTATATAGGACAGTTGTGTTTGCAATTCCTCTGAAAGGTTTTTAAAGTACTTTTTAAATTTTTAAAATTTTTTTTTTTTTACTTTACTTTTTTATTGAAGTATATCGCTTATACATAAACATACATAAACAATAAGTGTGTAGCAATAGTTGTGAACTTACAAAACAAACACACATAACATCATACAGGGCTCTCATACCTTACCCTACCACCAATACCTTGCATTGTTGTGAAACATTTTTAACTGAATAAAGAGCATCCTCCAAATATTACTACTAACCAAAGAATTTTTCCCCCAACCCACCCTATTATTATTATTATTATTATATCATTTTTATGTGAACATACATAAACAATAAGTATATAGTAAAAGTTGTGTACTTACAAAGCAAACATGCTTAACATACAAATTATGAAAGAATATTGTCAAAATCTTACTACTAAATATAGTCCTTATCTTACATTTAGTGTTTTTTTCCCCCCAACCCACCCTATAATTATTTTTTAAATATTTTTTATGACAGAAGTTGTAAATTAGCAAAATAGTTATGCACATGTACAGATTTCTCAAACAACACCCCTCTATCAACACACCACACCGTGGTGGAAAATTTGTTACAGATTATGATATAATATCATCAGATTATTACCAGGTCCACGGTGTACATTTGGCACACTTTTTCCATACTCTTCCGCCATCATCAACACAGTACATCTTTGGAATAGATGCATGAGTATTAGATTATTACTGTTAACCACAGTCCATAGGTCACTCCAGTTGTATTTTTCCCATGCCTTTCCACATTCCCACCACCCTGCAATAGTGATGTACGTCTGCTCTAGCCCACAAAGGACACTCTTGCATCTGTACCAACAACCACAATTCTCATTCACCTCTGGGTTTACTGTGCTATTCAGTCCTAGATTATTCTCTAGCTTTCAATCAGTTGGCATTGATATCCCTAGACTACCATTTTCAGCCACATTCCCATTTATAAAACAGCTGTTGCTCTCACTATAATGTGTTACCATCAACTCTGTACATTTCCAGACTTTTACAGTAAAGTTAATTGAAACTTCTGTGTTTATTAAACATCAGTAGTCCATCTCAGTCCTCCTCTTATCTTCTTTAAGAATCCACTACCTACTACCAGGTCTTAAAGATATTTTCTTACATTTTCTTCTAGAGGCTTTGTAGTTGTTGCTTTTATATTTAGGTTTTTAATCTATTTTGAGTTAATTTTTTTATAAGGTGTGAGATAGGGGTCCTCTTTCCTTCTTTTGGCTATGGATATCCAGTTCTCTCAGCACCATTTGTTGAATGGACTGTTCTGTCCAGGCTGGGTAGGTTTGACAGGCTGGTCAAAAATCACTTGACCATAGATGTGAGGGTCTGTTTCTGAACCATCAGTTCAATTTCATTGGTCTATATGTCTGTCTTTATGCCAGTAGCATGCTGTTTTTACCACTGTAACTAGGTAGTATGATTTAAAGCCCGGAAATGAGAATCCTGCAACTTTGCTTTTCCTTTTTAAGATGTTTTTGGCTATTCAGGACCTCTTACCATTCCAAATAAATTTGATAATTGTGTTTTCTATTTATTTAAAAAATACTGGTGGAATTTTTATCAGGATTGCACTGAATCTAATATCAGTTTGAGTAGAATTGATATCTTAATGATATTTACTCTTCTAATCCGTAAGCATGTAATGTTCTTCCAATTATTTAGGTCTTTTAAAATTTCTTTTAACGATGAGTTGTAGTTTTCTGAATACAAATGCTTTACATTGTTGGTTAAGTTTATTCCTGAATATTTGGGTTTTATTTGTCATATTTTATTTTCACCACTCTTTTGAAACTTTTAGTTACTTTTATTGATATAATCTTCATTTGTAGACTCTCTTCTAGGCCTCTCTCTCCTGTCTTTTCTTTTCAGGCTGTAGCACAGCCTTTAGTATTTCCTGCAAAGCTGGTCTCTTCGTTATAAACTCTCTCAGTTTCTGTTTATCTGTGAATATTCTAAACTCACTATCATTTTTGAAAGACAGTCTTGCTGGATATAAGATTCTTGGCTGGGAGTTTTACTTTTGCAGTATCTTAAATATATCAGACCACTGTCTTCTTGCCTCCATGGTTTCTAATGAGAAATCAGCACTTAATTTTATTGGGTATCCCTTATTTGTTATGTTTTGCTTTCTCTTGCTGCTCTCAGAATCCTCTGTCTTTGGCATTTGACATTCTGATTAGTGTGTGTCTTGTAGTTGGTCTGTTCAGATTTATTTGGATGGGAGTACTTTGTGCTTCTTGGACATGGATATCTGTGTCCTTCAATAGGGTTGGGAAATTTTCTACCATTATTTCTTCAGATATTCATTTTGCAACTTTTCCCTTCTCTTCTCCTTCTGGGACACCCATGACACATGTTTGCACGTCTCTTGCTGTCGTTTAATTCCCTGAGACCTTGTTCAGTTTTTTCAATTCTTTTCTTCATCTGTTCTTTTGCATGTTCACTTTCAGAGGCCATTCCTTCAAGCTCACCAATCCTTTCTTCTGTCTCCTCAAATCTGCTATTATATGATTCCAGTGTATTTTTTTTTTCATTCATTGTGCCTTTCATTCCCGTAAGATCTGCTATTTTTCTTTGTATGCTTTCAAATTCTTTTTTGTGCTTATCTGATGTCGTCTTAATATCCTTAATCTCTTTAGCCATCTCATTACTTTATTAAGGATATTTGTTTGAACATCTATGATTAGTTGTCTCAAGTTCTTTATGTCATCTGGAGGCTTATTTTGTTCCTTTAACTTGGCCATATCTTCCTGTTCCATGGTGTGGATTGTAATTTTTTGTTGGTGTCTTGGCATCTGGCTTACTAGAGTATTTATTCTGGGAGCAGTTTCTCTCTTTAGTTTAGGGCTTTCTTGCCCTTTCTCCCTAGCTAGTTGTGTGGTAGCAGCCAAGGATGTAGTTGGTGCTGTAAGCTGTGGAGGCTCAGGCTGCCTGCATTGCCCGAAAGATCAATGAAGCTTCTCCCAACTTTCTTCTTTGCCAAGATTCCAAGTCATGCAGACCTAGACTGTAGTTGTGCAGAGAGACTGATGGAGCTTCAAGCCTGCTTTCTCCCCTGCGTGGGGCAGGGATGGAGCTGCAGGTGTGGGCAGCAATCTATGCAGTGCAGGTCCAAAATGACCGCAGTTACCCCAGTAGACTTCTGACTTTTCAGTCCGTGCCAGCCGAATGTACCTGGATAGGCTGGTGCAGGGCCCGCCAGCTTCCTCCCTGCTAGAGGTGGGGCTGAAGCCTAGCCTAGGGCTGCAGGCCGATCCGTTGAAAGAATCCGGTCTCTACTGTCACTGTGATTTTCAGTCAGCCCGGCTTCCCCTCATGCTGGGGGTGGAGTCAAAATGGTGGCTACTGGCCTTTTTCCAACTTGGACAGGTTCAAACTTTATAGCTGTTCTTTGGGTTATACTTTAGCCAGCCGAATTAACTATTCAATAGCTGAAATTGGTGGCCAGCTGTCTCTTCCTCCTGTTTTTGGGAAATGGAGCTTCCAACTGCAGCCACAGAATAGCTCCTGAGGCAGCTTGCACCTCCAGAGTAGGATGATCACAGGCCTCTGCAGTGTGGCCTATATTTTCCTGAAGAGGCTGGCGCAGGTCCTTCTAGTTTCCTCCCTGCAGGAGGTGGGGGTGGGGATTAGGCTAGAGCTGCAGTCCAATCTGGATGGAAAGAAGCCTTTCCCTACCAGCACTGTGATTTTCAGTCAGCCCGGCTTCTACTCATGCTGGGGATGGAATTAAGATGGTGGCTACCAGCCTCTTTCTGACTTGGACAGGTTCAAACTTTAGCTGTTCTTAGGATTATACTTTAGCCAGCCAAATTTACTAATCAGTAGCTGAGGTCGGTACCCAACTGTCTTTTCTTCCCCCATATTTGGGAAGTGGAGATTCCAGTTTCAGCTGCCAGTATAGCTCTTGAGGTGGCTTGTGCCTCCAGTGAGGAGTGCTCCATGGTGTGGAGGGCCCTACTTAGGAATCTTCTCTGCACATGGGCAGTCTCCCCCTTCTAGCTCCTTACTCTCCCGCCATCTTGCTGGTCATCATAAAGTACTTTTTAACTTTGTTTGAAGTGGCCCTTTTTTTAAGCTTGAGTCTGAAGTCTTTCTCCGCTCTTGATTTATTGGTTGTAATTTTTGTATTGTAATTGATAAAAGTAAAATATAACTGTGCTGGGAAGCAATTGTGCCATGAAGGTCTTTAAATATTTTTGAAATAAAAACATTTAAACAAATAAAAAATTAAAAGTAAATTAAGTAATTACAAATACCAAATATGAATACACAATATTTATAGCTAATACAGTTCCCACCAAACAACTCTTTAAGAGTTTATCAGTTCTGATTATAGTGTCTTACCATTTTTTCTATATTTAATTTTTAGATATATCTTTTTTTTTTTTTTTTTTTTTTTTGCGGAACCGGGGCTAGGGAATGAACATGGGAACTGGTGAGTGGGAAGCCAGCACTCAACCACTGAGCCATACTGACTCCCCTGAGTTGTTCTTGTTTTGTTTCATTTCTTGTTGTTTGTCTTTGTTTTTAGGAGGCACCAGGATTTCCCATGTGGGAAGCAGGTGCTCAACTGCTTGAGCCACATCTGTTCCCCTAATTTATATTTTCAAGAAATTTTTCATTTACCTGTGTTAAGATATGGCCTTTTTAATTTGTATGTTGTGTTTATATCCCTATCCTTTCTGAAACAACCTTACTTCAAAAACTAAATGTAAATTTACGTTTGTTTTGCATTAATTTTGTTTTATAAAATATGCTGAGTACGAGTGCAGATGTGAAAGTGATAGGAATTTAGGAAATACTTTGGTTTTTAGGAAATACTTTGTTAAATCTAAGAGTATTTTCTTTTAACTTTTAATGATAAATATTCTATTTTTCATTTTATAGTATAAATAATACTATTATAATTTGTAGTGTAGTATTGATGATTAATTCCCTTTAGGTGAACTGGAGCCATTCTCTTCAGTTCAGGGATTTTTGTATATCCAGTTTTATGGTTTATTGCATAGACTACCCTGTCTAATTGCTTAATTAATTAGCTGTCTTTAGTACACTCAGGTTCTAAGCTCAGTCAATATGATAATGAATCTAACCTTTGAAATTGAGACTTGAAAACATATTTTATTTTTCTCTTGCTAGCCAATCTTTTACCATTACAAAATAATGGTTAAAAATTGTGTAGGCTGGGAGGCGGCTGTGGCTCAGTCAGTGGGGCTCCCGTTTGCCATGTGGGAGGCCCCGGGTTCGGTTCCCGGGGCCTCCTGGTGAGGGCGGGCCCGCCTGCACGGCGTGGTTGGCTGACCCAGCGAGCGCGAGCAGCGGGGGGTGGAGAAATGAATAAATAAATAAAAATCTTAAAAAAAAAAAAAATTGTGTAGGCAACATTTGCGAGAAGATAGATAATTGAGTTTAAAAAGTTAGGTTGCTATAATAATTCTCAAGACATTTTAAACGTCTAGTTCTTTAGGTTTTTGGAAGATTTGTTACATTAAGAATGTAACGTTTGAGTTTGAGATAATTTATTTACATGATTGTATTCCTAAAGCAATCCTAATCATGAAACAAAGAAAAGAATAGAACTTGTAATCCTTGCCTAAAGGAGTTTCATTTTCTAAAGATACGCACCTTGCTTGAGTAGCAGATAACTCATTTTTCTTTTCGAACAAAAGACACTTTAGTTACTGTATGAGTCAATAATTAAAACCCTTTACCTTCAAAATTTTAACCCTGACAGTAAATAATTTGATTGCCAATTTTTTAAAATTTAACTTTTATTCTTTTTAGTACATATTGAGTAAGCACATACTGTGTGCCATTACTAGGCATTTGGCTGAGGATGCAAAGATAAAGAATACTTGCATAGTCTTTCTTTTCTTTTCTTTTCTTTTTTTTAAAGATTTTATTTATTTATTTATTCATTTATCCCCCCCTTGCTGCTTGTGCCCGCTGGGTCAGCTAACCACGCCGTGCGGGCGGGCTTGCCTTCACCAGGAGGCCCCGGGAACCGAACCCGGGGCCTCCCATATGGTAAACGGGAGCCCCACTGATTGAGCCACAGCCGCTTCCCTATCTTATTCAATTTTAAGAGTTCCTCATATTCTGGCTCCATATACTTATACATATATGGAATAATTTCTTCCAGATTGTAGCTTACCTTTTCATTTTCTCAATGGATCTTTGAGAAACAGAAGTTTTTAATTTTGAAGACCAGTCTCTCAATTTTTGCCTTTTTTGATGTGTACTTTTTGTGTCCTGTATTAGAAATCTTTGTCTATTCCTGGTCACAGATATTTTCTCCTATATTTTGGTTTAGAAATTTTATAGTTTTCTCTACTACATTTAAGTCTATGATCCATTTTAAGGTAATTTATATATGTCTGGTAAGGTAAGAGTTGAGATTCATTTACTTTCTTCCTATATGGATATTCAGTTTTTCCAACATCTTTTGCTGAAAAATGTATCCTTTCTCCCAGTGTACAGTTTTAGCACCTTTGTTGAAATCAGTTTATCATCAATTGTACGTCTGTTTCTGGACTCTCTGTTCTCCATTGATCTGTGTAATTCTCCTGACCACACTGTCTTAATTACTGTAGCTTTATAGTGTGTCTTGAAGTCAGGAGGACCTTTATTTTTTTTTCAAAATTATTTGCCCTTCTAGATCCTTTGCAATTTCATATAAATTTTAGTACTACCAAAAAAAAAGCCTGCTGGGATTTTGACTGGAATTACATTGTGTCTATAAATCAATTTGGGGGAGAATTGACATCATAACAATATTGAATCTTCTTATCTATGCACATAAAATATCTCTCTGTTCTCTATAATTTCTTAGGAAATTATACTTATATATTACACATCTCATTTTCAGGTTTATCAATATATATTCCAAATTTTTTCCATTTCTAATTATTTGTTGCTAGCATGTAAGAATAAAGTTGATTTTTAAGATGTTGACATTTGTGCTCTCTATGAATAAAGGTAATTTTACATCTCTTCTAGTCTGTATGATGCTTGTTTATGGCACTGGTAGGGACTCCAGTAAAATGCTGATTAGTGATGGTGAGCATCCTTGTTTCGGTCCTGTTTTAGAGGGAAGGCATTCAGGTTGTCATTCTTATGCATCATGTTAGCTGTAAGTTTTTTATAGATACCCTTTATTGGGTTGTGGCAATTCTCTTATTCCTTCTTTTCTTCAATACTTTTTCTGCCTCAATTGAGGTAATCATATTTTCCTTTTTCAATCTAAAATGGTAAAATACATTGAATTTTCAAATGTTAAACAAATCTTTAATTCCTAGGAATTAAACCTTTGCTAGTTATGATGTATTGTTCTCTTTATATATCATTGGATTTGCTAAAGTTTTAAGACTTTTTAATTCTATAATTGTGAAGGATACTGATCTGAACTTTTCTTTTCATGTAATGTTTTTGTCTGATTTTGTATTAAGGTAGTGCTGGCCTCTAATGTATTGGAAAATATTCTCTTCTATTTTCTGAAAGAGTTTGTATAAAATTGTTATTATTTCTTCTTTAAATGTTTGGTAGATTTCACCATTGAGTTTTTTGGAAATTGCAGTTTTCTTTGTGGGTTGATTTTTAACTGCAAACTCATCTTTAACTTAACCTATTTTCATTTTCATTTTATTATACCACTTCACATACATTTTAAGGTCCTTTAACCAGTCCATTTTCCCATGTTCCAAACTTTATGCTGTTATCATACAGTTTACTTCTACATGTTATAAATCCCATAATGCATTGTTGTTTTTTAAGTAGTCAGCTTTCTTTTAAAGGGATTTAAAATCAATCTATAGTTACCCAAATATTTACAATTTCTTATCTCTTCTTTATCTTGTGTAGAGCCATATTTCCATCTGGTGTCACTTCCCTTCACCCTAAAACATTTCCTTGAACATTTCTTATAGTGTAGTTTTTATGGTGATGAATTCTCTCACCTTTTGTATGTTTGAAAGTGCTTTATTGTGCTATCATTTTATGTAAAGATATTTTTCCTGGGTATAAAATTCTAGTTTGGCAGTGCTATTCTTTTGACTGTTATAATGGTTTCATGCCACTGTCTTCCGGCTTGCATAATTTTGGACAGGAAATCTGCTCTCATTCTTTTTTTTTTTTTTAATTCAAACTTTATTTCAAATTCAAGAAAATAAGATAACAGAAAAAGGCAGCTCAACAAGTTATGGAAGCATTACTCTTAAGTCCTGTCCAGACACTTTCATCTCACCTAATTCCAACTACTAACTCAATTGTTCCTCTAGTGTTCAGAAAGAACACAGATTAGTTAAATGACATAGTCAAGTTCTGCTTACTTATGAAAAAATGAAGAAGAGGAAAACATGCGTAATCATATTCATATCTCACAAAACCAAACCCCATAATTTTTTGACTGTTAGCATTAATATAGTACCATCTTTGGTCTTGCTATAAAAACATTACAGTGTTGTTAACTATAGTCTATAAATTACATTAGTTATATTTTCCCCATGCATCACCACATTCTTAATACTTTGTAGTAGTAGAACTTTCCTTTACTTATATCATTAACCATGATCCTCATCTACTGCCAAAATCATTGTTATACATTCCCAATATTATCCTCCAGCTGACATTAATCTTCCTAGACTACTTGTTCTGCCACAATCACATCCAGAAATCAACAGTTTGTTACATTCATTATAATGTGTTACCATCAATTCCGACCATTACCATATATTTACATTTGACCTTATTAAGCATTCTACATATATCCAGCATCATCTCTATTTTCTCATCCCACATTCTATCTCCCACCAACCTACAATTCGTAGTCTAACACCATAAGTCTAATCATTTTATTTAGTTCATGTCAGTGAGACCATACAATATTCATCCTTTTGTATCTGCCTTATTTCACTCAACATAATATCCTAAGGTTCCTCCATGTTGTCTTCCCCAATTGATTTCTTATAGTTGAATAATAATCCATTGTATGAATATACCACATCTTGTTTATCCATTCACTGGATGAAAGACATAGGTTATTTCCATCTTGTAGCAATTGTGAATAATGCTGCTATGAACATTGGTATGCAAATATCTGTTCGTGTCCTTGCTTTCAGTCTTTCTGAATATATTCCTAGTAGTGGGATTGCTGCATTATATGTAAGTTCTATATTAAGTTTCCTGAGGAACTGCCAAATCATCTTCCACAAAGGTTGCACCATTTTATACTCCCACCCATAGTGAAGGGGTATTCCCATTTCTCCACATCCTCTCCAACTTTTAGTTTTCTGTTTTGTTAATAATGGCCATTCTCTATGGTGTGAGATGACATCTCATTGTAGTTTTGGTCTGCATTTCCCTAATAGTGATGCTGAACATCTTTTCCTGTGTCTTTCAGCCATTTATATTTCCACTTTGGAAAAATGCCTATTCAGTTCTTTTGCCCATTTTAAAAATTGGGTTGCTTGTTGTTTTCTCATTAAATTGTGTGGTCTCTTTATAACATGGAGATGAGTCCCTTATCAGATAACTGGTTTCCGAAGATTTTTTTCCCATTGAGTTTGCTGTCATTTCACCTTCTTACCAAAATCATTTGAAATACAAAAGTGTTTAATTTTGAGGCAGGATATACATTCTTCTCAAGTGCTCATGGATCTTTCTCCAGGATAGACCATATGCTGGGACACAAGTAAGATTGCAATAAATTTTAAAACATTGAAATTATACAAAATACTTTCTGTATTAGTCAGCCAAAGGGGTGCTGATGTAAAATACCAGAAATCTGTTGGCTTTTATAAAGGGTATTATTTGGGGTAAAAACTTTTATAGTTTCAAGTCCCTAAAGAGTCCAACTGAAGGATACTTCCTTACCAACCTCTGTTGCCATATATTGAAGCAAGATGGCAGCCACCATCTGTAAGGGTTCAGCCTTCCTCTTCTCTCTTAAGGCTCTGTGGATCCAGCTTCTTCTGATCTCAGCTGTTGGCTGGCATGTGGCTTGTCTCGCTTCCTGGGGCTAGTTTTTTTCTGGGCCCAGCTGCTCTGGTCTCTGCACAAGGTCAACTGTAAACTATCAGGCGAATGGTTCATCTCTCTTCCTGGGGTCTCTGCTGTGTCTATGGAACTCTCTTCCTCTGTGTTCGTCTGTGTATCTACTATTCTGTTTCTACTTCTGAGTTCTTGATTGAGCATCTGTTTATATAGCCCACCAAGGGGGTGGGACGCAACCCTGCACACCTTAATGACCAGGTCAAGTCAAAGCCCTAATCTTAACATAATCAAGTAAACGTAAACCATTTGAATTTAATAAATCAAAGGGGTGTCACGGCCAGAGGAACAGACCAGTTTATAAACATAATCAATATCTCTTTTTTTTGGAATTCATAAATAATATCAAACTGCTACACTTTCTCTGATTATAATGGAATGAAGTTGGAAATTAATAACAGATGGAAAAGGGGAAAATTCACAAATATATGGAGATTAAACAATGCGCTCTTAAATAATCAGTGGGTTAAAGAAGAAATTGCATGAGAAATCAGTAAATACCTCAAGACAAATGAAAAAGAGAACACAGCATGTCAAAACTTACGGGATACAGCAAAGGCAGTGCTGAGAGGGTAATTTTATAGCCCTCAGTGTTTATATTAAAAAAGAAGAAAGAGCTAAAATCAAAGACCTAACTGCACACCTGGAGGAACTAGAAAAGAACAACAGCAGCCAACCAATCCCAAAGCAAGCAGAAGGAAAGAAATAAATATTGGAGAAGAAATAAATGAAATGGGGAATTGAAAAACAGAGAAAATCAGTAGAACTAAAACTTGTTTCTTTGAAAAGATCAACAAAATTGATAAACCTTTAGTTAGATTAACAAAGAAAAACAAGAAGATGCAAATAAATAAAACCAGAAATGGGAAGGGTAACATAACCACTGACCCAGCAGAAATAAAGGAGATCATAGCAGGATACTATGAACAATTACGTATTCCAACAAATGTTGATGAAATGGACAAATTTCTGGAAACATAAGAACAAACCACACTGACCCCAGAAGAAACAGAAGACCTCAACAAACCAGTTCATAAGCAAAGAAATTGAAACAGTCATCAAAAACCTCCCCCAAAATGAGAAGTCCCAGGAACAGATGACTTCACAGGTGAATTCTACCAGTCATTTAAAGATGATTTAATACCAGTCTTGCTCAAACACTTCCAAAAAGTTGAACATGAAGGAACTCTACCAAACTCATTCTATGAAGTGAACATCACTCTAATACCAAAGCTAAATTATGAAAAAAGAAAATTATAGACCAATTTCTTTAATGAATATAGATGCGAAAATCCTCAACAAAATACTTGCTATTCGAATCCAAAAACACATTTAAAAAATTATGCATCACAGTTAAGTGGGCTTTATACCAGGTATGCCAGGTTGGCTCAAAATAAAATCAAATAGTGTAATATACCACATTAATAAATTGAAGAAGAAAAATCACATGATCATTTCAATAGATGCACAAAAGCATTTGACAGCATCCTTTCTTGATAAAAACCTTCTGAAAGACAGGAATAGAAGGAAACTTTCTCAATATGATAAAGTGTATATATGAAAAAGTTACAGCTGGCATTGTACTCAATGGAGAAAGATTGAAAGCTTTCCCATTGAGATTGGGAAGAAGACAAGGATGCCCACTCTCCCCACTGTTATTCAGTATGGTGCTAGAAGTTCTAGCTAAAGCAATTAGGCAAGAAAAAAAAAGGCACCCAAAAAGGAAAGGAAGAAGTAAAACTTTTGCTACTCTCTGATGATATGAGCCTATACTTGGAAAATCCTGAAAAATCTACAACAAAATCATTAGAACTTACAGACAGTTTCAGCAAAGTGGTGGGATACAAGATTAATTTGCAAAAATTAATAGCATTTCTATACACTGCTAATAAGTAATCTGAGGAGGAAGTCAGGAAAAAAATTTCCATTTACAATAATGACTAAAGGAATAAAATATTTAGGGATAAATTTAACCAAGGAAATAAAGGACCTGTATTCAGGAAAGTATAAAAGATAGCTGAAAGAAACCAAAAATTATCTAGGTAAATGGAAGTATATTCTGTGTTCATGGGTTGGACTAAATATCATTAAGATTTCAATTCTACCTAAACTGATCTACAGATTTAACACAATCCTTATAAAAATTCCAATATCCTTCTTTGTAGAATTGAAAAAGCCAATTATAAAATTTATCTGGAAAGGTAAATGTTCTTGAATAGCCACAGATATCTTTAAAAAGATGAACAGAGTTGGAAGGCTCTCATTTCAAATTTTAAATCATATTATCTAGCTACAGTGGTAAAAACAGCATGGTTTTGGCATAACGATAGATTGACTAATGGAATCGAATCGAGAGTTCGGAAATGGACATTTTTGGTCAAGTAATATTTGGTGAGGTTGTCAAACCCACTCAGCTGGATCTGAACTGCCTATTCAACATACGGTGCTTGGAAAACGGGATATCCGTATCTAAAAGAAAGGAAGAGAACCCGTATTTTACCCCTTACACAAAAATTAATTCAGAATGAATCAAGGACCTAAATATAAAATGGTTTTAGAACCATAAAACTCCTAGAAGATAATGTAGAGAAACATCTTCAAGATCTTGTGGTTTGGGGTGGTTTCTTGAACCTTACACCCAAAGGTGGACTCTGCTGGATGCACGTTTGTCAGGGTGTGAGCCTGGCGGTTGTTCCACCTGATCTCTTTCTCTGACCTCAGGGTTTTCCTATCATGTTGTGCTGATCACTAGGACTGGAAAGCAGCCCATTACAGATCTCTGGAGCGCTCCGTGTTTGGAGCTCTCTTTTCTGTGGTTTTGTGCTGCATGAATTCTAGCTGTCTTGATCTCCCCTACATCCAATTTATCTGCAACTCAGCAGTTCCACCAGCCAGGCTGTAATTCGGTTTTCTCTCTTTCTGCTGGAGCCTTTATACTCTTACAGGTAGCAAGCTGGGGCAGCCATAGTTATCACCTTATTTGTTTTCGTTTTCTCAGAGATCACTGTACTTTGCTACCTGTTGTGTTGTGTATGAAAATCCTTGTTTCATGCATTTTATATAGTTTTCTAAAAACCATATTGAAGAAGAGAGTGTAAATCTGGTCTGCTACTCAATCATGGTCATAGCAAAAGATCTCTTACCTTCATTTTTATGATATTTTCACTGCCTTTTTGTTTTGTTTTGTTTTCTATTAGCAATTTGAGATGGTTCATTGTCCTCTTACTTATGCAGTCTCTGAGAAGAAGTCTCAGGGAATTCCCCTGTTTGTTCCTCTGTATGTAACGTCTCTTTTTCTCAGAATGTTTAATGATTTTTCTCTTATTCACTTGTTCTTCAGAAATTTGAGTATGATGTGACTTAAGTTTCAAGCATGCATGCATGTTCATGAATTTTTATCTTGTTGGGGTTTGCTGTTGTTTGAATGCTAGACAACGTGTTTTTTACATTGTTGAGTGTCTGGATTTTGTTGCCTTCCTTCAAAGAGTGTGAAACCTTTCTTTGGCAATTATTATTTGTAAGTGTGATTGATATTTTACAGTTTTGCTCATTAGCTTTGTTAGTGTAAGTTTAGTTTTTACTCTGAGCTAATTTAGCCCTAAAATAATGCATGTCTTTTTTTGTGGTTTCTTTTGAATGCCTGGGTATTCAGTGAGGACTGTCATCTTTGATTGATCAGAAATCAGTCATCTCCCAGCCCTTGGTGAACTCTGAGGATTTTTTGTCATGCAATTCCCCATTCCTTCTCTGTTTAGCCTCATGGAGCTTAACCCTATACATCTATTACTTAGCATCCAGCAGTGGAGTCAACTATGCAGATTCTGTATGGCTTCTTCCTCTCTAGTGTTCTGCCCTGCAAACTAGATACACCTCATCCTCCTCAAAATCTGGTGTTTCTCTGTCCAACCTTGAGGCCCTCTGAGTTATGCTTGGGATTTCCTCTCCTGCATGGTGTTTAGGGACGTGTCCTGAGACGGAAATTGCAGCCATCATAGGGCTCTCTTCATTGCTTTCTGTCCTCGTAGGGGTCACAGTCCTGCACTGCCTCTTGTCCAGCATTTAAAAGAAATTATTTTGTGTGGTTTGTATGTTTTTTTTCCTGTTGTTTTATATATTTCTATCCAGTTGTTTGGAGCAGAAGGGAAAATCCAATACCATTTATTTCATGGTTGAAAGGCTATTTTCACATTTTTGTTGTTGTATATGTTACTGTAGAGAATGACCTTGAGTGGAAGACATCTTCTAGCCTCTGTTTTACCTTAAGGAAATTCCCAGAAAGGAAACTACTGAAGATTAAAGATATCTTGCTATTTATTGCCAAATCATAGAGTTTTTCATCACCTTAGTGTATAAAGATGCTTATCTCACCACTTTCACTGTCAAAGTTTATTTCTTGGTGGGATAAAAATTGTACTATTTATTTTATCTCTACTGCATTGATTATTATAAGGTGACATGTTTTCATATACTCTAATAATTTGTATTCCTCTCATGCTATTCCTCTGTGCCCTTTACTCATTTTTCTTCTGGGTTTTAGTATTTTTATTTTCCATATGATTTCTTTCTATATTAAGGACATGAACCTTTTGTCATAATTGATATAAATATTTTATTCAAATTTTTGATATTTCATACAGTTAATTCTACCATTTCTTCTTGTCATATATTCCATTTCTTTTCTACTTGGAAAATCCTTCATGCTAAGATTAAAAAAAAAACATTTATTCACATTTTCTTCTAGTTTTTCTTTATTAACTTTTTCATACTTTATATTTAACTATATCTGAAATTTATTTTGTTATGGTATAGTTGAAAAATCCAGTTTTATTTCCAAAGCTAAGCGGTTCCTGTAGTGCCATTTATTAGGTAATCTCATATATTTTTGTGATATACAGTCATCATAAACTTATCATATATTGAAGTCTTATAATATAAAATAACCTGTGTCTGGGCTGCCTGGTTTCACTGACCTTTTTTCCAATTTGTATACCTATTTCTTATGAATTCTATCTTTATAGTATTTTTCAGTTTCTTGCAGCAAATGTTTTCCAGCATTCAGTTTCAATAATATCTTAGGTAGTCTCATCCATTTTTTTTTTCTGATGGAGTTGTACTATTTCTACTTTTAACTCACAGTCACTTCTCAGACCATTGCAATATATCTCTTTTTGTTTGTCTCTCCTTCATTGGCTTGTAATTCCTTAAGGACAGGGATGATACCTTAATCATCATTCTATCACCTCATTTTCTCTTCCCAGTTCCTAACACAGTGATTTGAAATTTTTTTTTTTCTTAATCAAAGCAAAGGAACATATTTCAAGAAAGAGAAAGGCGGTTAGGTGATATTCTAAGTTCCAGATGGGAAGAAGACGTGGCGACTGTAAATAAATCAGTGGAATTGGCAATAAAGAGTTTGTTGGTTATTGTAACAAGCATAAGTTCCTTAATGTGGACATCATGTGGCAGTAGAATTCTTCCCCTTAAGTATAATTATATCTGATATTTTTATAGAAATTGGATGGCAGATAAATTGAAGATCTGTAGTCTAAATAAAGGTCTAGACTCTTGCATGTATAATTTATTTAGGGAGGTTCCATATCCTTTGTTAAGTAGATGAGTGGGTAAGTAGGCTTGACATTCTTTTAAGAAAATTTAGAACCCTAACCACTGTTTTCACCCTAGTAAAAGACTATCCTAAATCTACACAGAGAGAGGTCACAGAGGTTTCTTCATAAAGGTAGTAATATTTTATATAAAGCATGGCAGACATTATTTTGCCTGGAAAATTTTTGGAATGGTTTTGCTGACTATCCTGAGTAATTATACAAATTGGTTTGAGTTATGGTATTCTGTATTTGATTACTTGTAAGACACATTGAATATTTTTGTAAAATAGTCAAAATATTTTATAGTTGATAGAGTGCTATAGTTTTGATTGTTGTTACCTAAACTTTTATTTTTATTCTTGATGTTACCTAAAATAATGCAGTCACAGTAGCATCTTCAACTTGATAAAATATGACAATATAGTAGAGAATAATTAAAGTTGAGAGTATGCTAAATATTTTAGTAAAAAACCTTTTTTTGTTAGAGAAGTTGTAGGTTTACAGAACAATCATGCATAAAATACGGGATTTCCATATACCTCCCTACTATTGACATCTTGATTGGTGTGGCACATTTGTTACAATTGATGACAGCACGTTTTTATAGCTGCGCTATTAACACTAGTCCATGGTTTAACTTAGGATTTTCTGTTTGTGTTACGCAGTTCCATGGATTGTTTTCAGTCCATTATTAGCCTACTAAAATGGATTGTGCCTGGAACCTGCCCCTTTTATTCTAGTACCATATATGCAACCTAAATTTCCCCCTTTTAAACACATTCAAATACATACTTTAGCACCGTTAAATTACGGTCACAATGTGGTGTTACCATCACCACCATCCATTGCCAAAACTTTTCCATTGTCCCAAACACTGTACATTTTAAGCCTTAGATTCCTATTCCCTATAGCTACCCCATTCCCTGGTAACCTCTATTCTAGATTCTCACTCTATGAGTTTGTGTATTCTGATTATTTTCATGTCAGTGAGATCATACAGTATTTGTCCTTTAGTGTCTGGCTTATTTCACTCAACATTGTGTCTTCAAGGTTCATCCATGTTGTCCTGTGTATCAGAACTTCATTCCTTTTTAATGCTGAATAATATTACATTGTATATATATACTGAATTGTATTTATGTACTCATCAGTTGAGGAATACCTGGATTGCTTCCATCTTTTATCAATTATGAATAATGTCGCTATGAACATTAATGTGCAAATATCTCTTCAAGTCCCTGCTTTCCCTTCTTTTGGGCATATCCTCAGAAGTGAGATTGCAAGGTCATATGGAAATTTTATACTTAACTTTCTGAGGAATTTTATACTTAACTGTCTTCCACAGCGGCTGACCATTTTATAGTTCCACCAGCAATGAATGAGCGCTCCTAGTTTTGATAGAATTAATGTCGAACCTGCCTTTTTTTTTTTTTTACGGCAATAGTTAGATGATTAATTCTCTCTCTCCCTCCCTTCCTCTCTCTCTCGTTTTCTTTAACTATGCCACCAGTAGGTCATGTATAAAGTTTATCTTAAAACAACAGTAGACTGTTAAAGCATAAAGTCAGTGAAGGTGTGGGTGCGAGAGGGGAAGAGCGAATCTTTAGGGAGCCGGTTTTGTAGTGAGATTCTGATTTGGTATATCCCAAACAAATCGTAGTTAGCCAAGATTGTTGCAGATTTTATAGAAGTGTTAAGAGTCAGTGGCCCATGTGAATGTAGAGTTAACTCTTTATCTTGTAGTCAAGAGTACTGACTGGCCGGTCCGTTGCCTTACTCAGACATGTGGGGCTACCTGCCATGGTGCCTGGCAGACCTCTCAGCACTGTAAAGAGTTTCTCGTTGCTCCTGACAGGTTTCTTCGTAGTGTGAAATAGTGCAGCACAGGCCCCTGCCAGTCCCTCATGCCTGGAGCCTGCCCCTTCCTGCCATGTGAATGTAGGGCTGAGAGGTGAGCTGTGCAGGCTCTTAAATGAGGACCTGGCCTCCGTGAGAAGCTGGGTGCCTAGTCATAGCAAGTGAGCGCCAGTAAATGCTTACTGCCTGACAAATGGCACCTCTTGTAAGTGCTCACCTGGAAATGGGTGGGCTTATAGTTTTAAGTGATGACAGGAGAAAAGTTTGGAGTCATAGTTCGTTATTTTTGAAAATAGTATAGACATTGAGAAATATAAGGGGTATGATGGGAGGGTTTCAGTCCATTGTGGGCTTACTAAAATGAAGCTTCCTGCTTTCTCGCCATAGAAAACAATACTTTCATCTTTGAAAAGCTTTCTAGTGGTAGCATTATTAATCTACAGTCATAGAATATAATGAGTTCACATAACTCAGTTTCATCAAATCACCAGGCCTTTCCTTGAAGTCAAATGTAAATGAAATAATTAAGTAAAAATACTACATCTATACTTGTGTTCATGTATTTCAATAATACAACTCAATCCCTAGTCCTTGAAAGAGGGAGGTGACAGTATTGGGATGGGCACATGCGATCTGATGATGCGTACTTTTTTCCTCTGGCAACTGAAGGTTAAATGGGTAGCAAGCAGAACGCCTTAAACAAGATGGGTATATTGATTAAAACGCTGATTTAACAGCTCGCAGTCTCCCCTTGGAAACCTGGAAAAGATAAGCCAGCTGCTGTCTGAGAGTGCTCACTGTCCACTGAGAGTACCCCATCTATCATCACAATATGGTGATGAGAGGTGTTTTATGTTTGTGTTAATTTCCCCCACTAAATCAGTAATTATTACAGTCCTGTCCCTGCTGTTTACCCTGCAGCTGTTTTTCCATTTGTCGAGAGAGCGGGTGTTCTCTGAGGACCGCACACGTTTCTATGGTGCAGAAATTGTCTCTGCTTTGGACTATCTACATTCCGGAAAGATTGTGTACCGTGATCTCAAGGTAAAAAAAAAAAAAAAAAAATCAGAAATTGCTTTTGCAGAGACTATAGGGACGAACACAAAGTAATTACAAAGTTACACAGTTTTGAGAAAAGCAGATTTAGTTGGGAAAAAAGTGCCCGGTTTAAAAATACAGTTTGCTACATTTGACAGGAAATTTCATTCAATGATGTGTTTGTAGTTCCTTTATGTCTAAGTTTTTGATGTGCAAAATAATTTCTGCTTGACTTCCCTGATCAAATACGATCTACTGATAATAGTTTCATTTGTCTATAAATGTTATAATTACAACAGTGTTAAATATCTGATTAAAAGTCAAGTAATTTTATGGGTGACATTTTAACACAATTAAGTTTCATTATTACATTCTAACATCCTATAATGTTCTATGAAGAAACTTTTCAAGTAAATAAAGCTAATTAGAAGGAAACTTTACTTTGGTGTAAACTTTTTGGTGGTTTTAAATGTCTAAAGTATTTTAATATAAGCTTCTATTGATTTGTTTAGTTTTTCCATTTAAAAAAGCACTGTTCTTATTTTATCAGTAATAGTTACTTTACTTCTCTAAGTTCTCTTCTGGTGAGAACCTTAGAATAGCTCAGGGGTTGGCAAACTTTTCCTGAAAAGGGGCAGATAGTAAATATTTTAGGCTTTGTGGTAACTGCCATTGTTCCAAGAAAGCTTTATTTACAAAAAGAGCAGCATGCTGGAGCCAACCCACAGGGTGTAGTTTGCTGATCTCCAGAGAAGCTCATACAAGTAACAGTAATTCTCAAGCCACCATTAGGAATTAGGGTAGCTATAGTAAGGAAATTTGTACCATGACACATCATAAATATGATCATCTTGCTTTCTTAAAAAGTAAATCATTTAGTATTCTTTATCTGTTAAGATTTGACACAGCATTCTTTATTTGTTAAGTAGTAGTACATTTAAAATATAATTTGGTTTTCAGAAATAGAAGTTACATGCTGCTCTTATGAAATTATGTTTTGCATAAAATGAGGTATATCTGTATATTACTGCATATAAAAGATACCACAGTTTTCCTTTCACTTCCTTCTTGCTCTTTTTAAGCACCTGTAATTCTTGAGTTATCTATTTAAAGAATTGTCTAGGTTATTTGGAGATGTTTCTATCATGTACTTTTAGCTTACAAATCACTCAGAGTATCCTGTTCCAAGGTACAGTTTTACAACAATGACAGCGAAATACAGTATGCATGCCTTTATAACATATTATTAGTTACTAAGGTTCAAAGAAAACTGTAAGATACTATATTTAGGGGAAAAAAGGAAAAACAAATTGTGAAACGATAAAACATCTTAGATCAGGTTTAGATGGCCAACTGTCGTATTTGCTAAAATGTCCTAGAGATGACTACAGATCAGCAGTGGGATTGTGTTTATCATTGATGCTTTTCATGACTAGGAATATGGTTGAATTCATAGTCCCTGCATCTGATGGCTACATGGCCAAATAATCCTCTGATGTGTAAATGTCTTCAGTGTAGGTTTTTAAGAAAGGAATTAGTCTTATGGCATGATAAAACATAGATTAACTTTCCAGATAGTTAGTTCTCTCTGCCTAAGCCCCTCCCTCACTCCCATTTTGTGTTTTATGAATCCCATTTATGGGGAGGAAGAAGGGGAGGTGAGGTGGGGAAGCCTGGGTTTTAGGAAATGAGAACAATTTTGGAGTACCCGGTAACATATTCAAAATGCTTAAAGCTAGAAGTTAGGATTATTAGCCTTAAGAAACATAAAGAAAATAATGCTTATTTGATTGCATGCATTGAGTAAGGGATGTTATAATTGGTATGGTCTTGGCCAGTAGTCTCCATTAATCATTTCTCATTGAATTAATCAACATAGGCTTGGTATGTTGAATTTTATCAAATAAGTTTCTTTCTCCTATCCTTTCTGATGATGGAATTAGATTTACTTTACTAACTGCAATTGAAAGTATCTACTTTATATATGAATGCTAGTCATGTAATTACCATACGCATAGACCACTAAGCTTTACTAAACAGTTAAGTAGTGTCTGCTCTCTAAGTTTATTTTTAAAAATTATTTCATTACGTTAAAGGTCTAAGTAAATAAGACAGAAACTATATAAATATGCACTAAGAAAAAAATGTATACTGTAATTTGCCAAACATTCCAAATTTTACAAATGCTGTTTGTATCCACAGTGCACAGTATTATGCAGAATAGAATGAAATCCTTTAGGTAAAATATTAGCATTAGAAATTTAGAGCCAGTCTGTGTTTTACAGGTGAGGTAATTGAAGCCTAGAAGCCTAATAAATGGCTTCCTCAAAGTGAAGGACCAAGGTGGTGACACAGTCCAGATTATTGGAACCCACGAATCCTACCACTAGGTCTAATGTTTTTTTCCCCCATTCTGCCTTTCTAGAGTTGAAATGAAATCTAGATGGGATCATGCGCAGATTTAACTCAGAGATCTTTGGAAACCTAAAATTCTAATAAAGCTGTTGAAGATAGGATGAATGTTTCAAATATATTTTTACCAGATATAGTAAAATCAGCATCATTAAAAACCAAGTTAGGTGTCCTCTTTGATTGGCCAGTCTCAAATGTGTTTCTTGTTATTCAAATGCAGATCCATTTGAGAAGCCAGTGGTAACTGTGAGCTTCTCAACTAAGTTGGTTAAAAAACAAAAAGCATTGGAGTTAAAACCTTATTTCATATGCAAGTTAAAGATATTTTATATCTTATCAGTTCATATTTCCTAATAGCTTGGTGTTCATAGGAATAGATAAATTACTGAAGCCTTGTTACACTTTCAAAAGTAAGTTTGCTTAGTTTATCAATGGATGTCATGATGCAAACTGATTTATGAAGGACGTAAGTTCCTTCTGATTGCTTAGGAAAAACTGGGGTTGCTTCATGATAGTATAGTAATTTGATGAAATTTCTTCTAAGACTTCTTCAGTAATACAAATTACATTTTAAAAACTTCTTTTCTGGGGTCGGATGTGGCTCAACTGGTTGGGCGTCCGTCTCCCATATGGAGGGACCCGGGTTTGATCCCCGGGACCTCCCGGTAAAAAACAAAAACAAAAACAAAAACAAAAAACAAACTTCTTTTCTGCTCGGTTCTTATTTTGCAAGTATAATGTATATTTTCAGTGACCATCTAAGTACAGAGTAGGCTGAACAGGGACGTTTACAAAGATGCATGTAATGAGACTAGACTTCATTAAGAATTTTCTCTAAGAGTTTGTGAGGGAGAAAAAAGAAAATAATGCATAAATTGCAGATAAACTCCATTTGTGGAGTTCATCATGGTTTTTTTCCTAATCAGAGAATATTTATCATTTATTAATTTGAGAAACCTTCAAATAGATTTAGATAATTTCTAAGACACAGTGGTGGAACAAAAGGATGGCTTCAGAGAGTCTTTTGCCACCCTCTCAATCTTCATCAGCTCCCTGAAGTTCACCCCAAATAAATGCGCCGTCTAAATGAAAGCAACATGCTTCTATGCATATCCAGCCTCAAGATATAGCCCCTGGGAATAGTTGAGATGGGAAAATTTATGTTCTATATTCGTTTCTGCAGTTAAAAAAAAATACTAAGGAGACAATGGCAATTAAATGCAGTGCATGATCTAATAATAAATCTAATAATGATGGAGAAAATACCCAAAAGGAGATTATTGGGACATATGAAAAAACTTGTAATAGAGACTGTAAGCTTTAGATCAATGTTAAAGTTTTACTTAGTAACTGTACTTACCCTGTGGGTCCATCAATGAATATCCATGTTCTGAGGAAGTACACATGTAAGTATTGAGTGTTCCAGGAGTATGGTTTATATAACCTTGTATAAATATGGAGGAAAGATAAGGAAAGGAAGGAGGGAGAGAGGGAGAGAGGAAAGAGCAAATGTGTCAACATGTTAAAAGTTGGTGGATCTTTCTATCTAGGTAAGGGTTACATCGGAGTTCTCTATATGGTTTTTTTTTTACTATTTTTGCAACTGTCCTGTTCAAAAATATTTCAGAATGAAAAGTTAAAAAAACAAAAAGCATACCCCCTAACTCCCACTTTTAACCAGAGGGCCACTCTTGGTTCCTACTTTAGAGAAATTTTAAGCTACCACTATTTAGAAACTCCTTCCATCTCTTACAATTAAATTGCATTACTGGGCTATGTTCTTTATTTGTAACAAATTCTTAAATAGCTTGGCAATCCAAGTGGAGTCTCCACCATTATACATTCTGAATACTCTTCTAGGTTAAGAGCATTGGAAGTGAATAAGGAAATGCTTTCCTTTCACAGTTTCAGCACATTCTCTTCTGGTCACCCAGGTCCTGCAGGTCAGCTTGCAACATTTTGCCACTTTGGTGCTCATATGCCTAAATCTGCAATATGCAAAGGAGGAATTCCTTACCAAGTTCATGGCTTGAGCCATTCCTGGTACCTAAAGTCTAGTCTGGTGTATTTATGTTACCATGGCATCTGAGAGTGAGTGAAGGGAATTATTTATTAGTATTGCTGTGACAGTCATCAGAGCCCTCAGCATTGTCTATTTATACTCCTTTGGTTAATCCAGCTTGTCAGCCATTTAAATGAAATAAGATCTGAATGCCGTTTTGTGTATATACAGTGTTTTTGCATTTAAACACTCTACTAGCTAGCCTAGCATATATTAGAGCAGAGCTTCCCAGCCTGTATGCCGTGAGTGGGTTACAGATGCATCCTACGTGCAGCATCCTTCAGTCAGCATGGTGGCCAGAGGGGCCTCCTGGCCACTCACTCCTGGCCGTGTTTGTTTATCCAGGTATGCTCAACACATTTCAGTTTTTATTGTGCTGTAAAATGCAAAATTTGGGGAATATATTAATAAAGACAGCTAGAATTTTTAGAGTTTAATTTTATTCTGGGCATCAGCAAGAGCAGGAGGGAGCATAGTGCTTCTGGGAAGCACAGAGGAAAAGAGATTTCAAAATCGACCGTTTCCTCAAATACACACTGAAGCAAGACCCTCTACCAAATTGTGCATGTCTATTTCAACTGAGTAAAAACATGTTCTATTTTTGGTGTAAATTGTATGAGGCATATCTAATGTTTTTTCTCTCCTCAAAAGCAGGAATTGTTAGATTAGAGCCTTCTTATTGAAACATATAGTGTTATCCAGATTTTATATATATAATCTCTCCTCTTATCACCTCCTATTTAACTTTATCATTGATTTGCCAGTATATGCATCAAATAAGCATAAACATACTGCTCAGCTCTTAGTCTTGGAAACTAAAACTGACAGTGGAGATAAAACAGATGCATTTAAAATGTTGGAAGTAGAGAGTGGCTGAACAGTCAGTGATAGTTTGCATTTTGCATTTCATGTCTAACACAGGGAAGAAGGAAAACCGTAAGGTTTAGAAGAGAGACCAAAGAAAAATCATTTGTCAATATTTTTCTTCCTCCTTTATATAGTAGAAGGTTTCCTAAAAATGTGTGACTAAACACTTTATATATGTTAGTATTAAATGCATTAAGGAAGTGATTTCCAGGTGTTTTTTGATATATCTAGGTCATTGATTCACCTTGAAATGACTTCCAGGTGATTCTGTGCATCCTTCAGATTTGTGAATTACCACATTAATGGTTCTTGTTTTCTAAGGAAACTTGATCCATCCTGTGGAAAATTATCATTTATTTTATAACAAGACTGGACATTTAGCCCCCCCCCCCCCCATTTATATTTATGCAAGTTTAGTTTGGGAAATAATCATTTTTTAAGGTGGTACATCTTTAGCTATTTGTCCATACTTTTCATGAGTGAATTGTTTTTATTACTCATGCTCATCAAAATGACATTTTAGAATGGTGAGAGAGGAAAAATAATTGATGGGAAAAAAGTGGACCCTATTATAAAATAACTCACTTGAAAATTATGAAGTACTTAGAAGTTTTGTTATTTTATTCAGAAGAAACTTTTTTGGCATATTGTGTTTTTAATGAAGTCATTGAACTGGCAAAGCATTTTATAGGGGTCCTATACTGAACTTCATTTTTTTCTTTAAAATACAGTGTTGTCTAAAAGAGCACGCACCATTTTAATAACCTTGAGTCAGCCATTAAACTTTCCATGTTTGAAAATTTTTAAATTATAATATTTACTTTTATTGAATGTTTATAGTGCATTAAATTCTGTATTCCCTGTCTCATTTAATTCTCCAAAACCATCACATTGGATTGGTATTGTTATTTACCTTGGTTTTATAGGTGATGAAATTGAGGCATATAGAAATTAAAAATCTACCCAAGGCCACACAGTTAGTAAGGAATAAAGCTACAATTCAAATAGAAGTGCTCTGACTTGAACCCACAGTCTGAACCATTTTGCCCTTTGCAATCTCCCATGTGATAACCCACTTTGCCCCATCACCATGCCCATCACCCCATCTTTCTCCATCACTCCTTAGGCTTACCTTATTTCTTCCTATATCATTGTAATTAGAATAAAAAAGGTGATTTATAAAACAGGTAGGGTGTCCTTGTTTACCCAGAGCTGCCCCCGTTATAGCATTTTTTAAAAGTCCCATGTCCTGGGAAACCTGGATGGCTGTCCTAGATGCTTCAACCTGTTCTTACCCCAACTCTGTCCAGGCATTTCCTTTCATTTCTTATCCCTTGGTGTGAGTTTCAGAGTTGAAATCTGAGGGTAAAGAAGTAGGTGGGAGTCAGGATTTTTTCATATATGTTAAGAAACAGTTTGTACATTTTGATATTTCTATATGAGACACTTCAAAGTAGCCATGTCAAAATGTGTATTAATAGTTCATGTTATGTTTCCATGCGTAAAAGGAAGACTTGCGTAATATGTACCAAACTAGGGTAGGAGAAGGAATGGAATGGGATATATAGTACATTCATGTTTTATTCAGTCTAATAATGAAATGCTTGAAGTTTTTATAAGAATGTTTTACATATTGTGGTAGTGATTTTAAAAATATTTTAACAAGATCTTTTAACTTAACTAGGATTTGATTTTATAAATTAACATACTAAAACAAACATTTAAAAAAAAAAATGAGGAACAGGACATGTACATTATTATTCAATAAACACAGCACACTTCCTAGTATACACTTTCCTTTCCCATGCTGGCAAGTTAGATGAGAGAAGAAGAAGAGAATGCTGTTGAAAGAGAAAGGAAAAAGGAGAGAAAGTCAGAGGTAGACAGAGTTTATGAGGAAGAGAAGAGCAGGCCAGGTAGAGAGAGCG